>OMKN01003416.1:1904-12251 GCA_900302345.1 Melanonus zugmayeri | reverse complement strand
TATATTCTGTGTCTTTACGTCACAAGTTGGGGTATGGTGCGACTCATCCTAACACCTCATTGGGTAGAACCGTGTTTGCATGGCTGGTCAATCTTATCTCAATATGAATTATTGTATCCTGTTGGGGAGTTGTTTTGGTCCCCGTCCTTGGAAATATTCTAGGTAACTAACATCTTCTACTTGGCGCCGAGAGGGAGAAGGGTGAGGAGGTTAACCATTACCTTACTTGAACCTGGTCGTAAAGAATGATGTATGGATCTCGGGCCTATGGAAAAGGGAGACTGTGTAGGTGTGTGTGTGTATGCTTCTATGTGTGTGTGTGTCTCGGGCTTGGGGAGAGGAGACTGTGTAGGTGTGTGTGTGTATGCCATGTGTGTGTGTGTCTCGGGCTTGGGGAGAGGAGACTGTCAATGAAGAAAACAAACTGGGCCTAGGGGATTTGGGCCTAGGGGTCAGATGAGGGATGACAAGGCTTTTATTTCTCAACACTGTTTAGCCTGAATGGACTTGTTAGTTATGCTTCGTACCGTTATTGTTCTTAGAATCAAATTCTTACTTAGTTAGATCTGGGTGTTATTGAAATAATGTATTAAACAATGTGTTGCAAAACCAAAAGGACTTGGTCACTTCCTCATCACAATTACAAATTTCCCACTTCCCCATGAAGAGGTGGTCTTATATCTGTCTCTCTCATGAATAAGACACACAGTGCTTTGTCATCTTCGTCATCTATACACAGCTAATTGTATAAACAATGAGGAAGTGGGATTTAAAAATAAATAAATAAATAAATACATAATTAACTACTAGTTACTTACAATGCTAATGACAAATGTCCCTTCAAGGATTAATAAAGTGTTATCTTGTCTTACTAAAGCTGTCATAACAAGAGTGAAAGAGACTTGAAAATGTGTAATTCAGAAATGAATGTTTTTTTATTTTTCCACAAAGTTCATCACATTAATTTACAAAAAAAGATATTTGCATTAAATACAGATGACTGGGAGAGAAAGATGACAAGAGAACTCTCACCAAATGGATAACTCTCTATAATTGTCAAATACTGACAAAGGCAGGCCCCTGTGAAACCTTTCTGGCAAAGCATACTTTCATCACAAGCTGTGTAGCCGTGTATCAGCCATTATACAACCCCCATGCCCCCCCGTTCACCAGAAACTACTTCCTTAATGCTTCCCAACGCTCTTGCTGTCTGTCTAGTGTCCCTGTCTCAAGCGCCGTAGACGCTCTCGTTACTGTAGGTCATGTATAGGAACAGATCTTCATCGTGGTGTTCCTGGAAGCCAGAGAGAAGCTCTCATCAGACTGTGGTTGGTCACACACACACACATACACACACGCACACAACACACACACACACACACACACACACATACACAAACACATATACATGCAGAGAACGAGAGAGAAAGAGAAAGAAAGAAAGAGAGCGAGAACGAGAGAGAAAGAAAGAAAGAGAGCGATTGAGAACGAGAGAGAACAAGAGAATGAGAAAGTGAGAGACAGAGAAAGAGAGAGATGGGCATACGTGAAGTAAGTGAGTGGAAGGGGTGATGTTACCTCATAAACAGCTGAAAGAGGGGAGCTGGACGGAGGGAGAGAGTTGTTGACAAAGAAGAACAAGGCTTCCTCTGGCCGCATGGACACACGCTGCCGAATGAGGAAGCACAACTGGCCCACTGAAGAAAAAACAGAGAAAGCAGGAGAGAATGAGAATTATTTTCCGCAAGGCCAACACTTTGATACTCTTTTCTTGTAAAGAGGAAGTAAACACAAGGCGTCTGAGTCTGAGGTCTCAGCTTCCAAGAGAAGGAGTAATGCAGAAAGTGACCAACTGCTGTGAATAATCATCATTATATTACAACAGGAGCAGATGCGATACTTACAGAAAGAATAACATTAAATGTAATCAAATTATATTAAATACGTTAAGGCCAAACTGTGGCCTAGTATTTAAATATATAAAGACAGATTCAGATCAACATATATTAATGTTTATAATGGTATGAATCACCTCAGTGTTTAAGTGCAGTAGCTGCAATGTGGAATGTGAAATGTCTTTGGTAATATATATTTTGTAATATATACATTAATACTTGTTCCAGAAGAATATTCTCAAAAATCTGGACAATATGGCCCAAATCTATCTCAGGATATACTTATCATATCAGTCGATATGATAAGTATTACGATAGTAGTCAATTAATGTGTTAACACTAGAAAGGCCATGGAAAAAAATATCCTTCAACTGCCAAGAACGCATTTTGTTTTTCAGAACATGTCTGAAAAACAAATGTGCTAAGTCTATTAAACGTCCTGCTATAGAATGGATTTATTTTATATTTTATTTTAACGGCACAAATAAATCAATGTTCACGTTTTATTTCTATCATCAGCCCTTATATAACAAAAAAGAATAGGACCAAATGCGTCATAGTGTGCGCATATAACACGCCAAGAGTGGGAAAGCTGGAAAAATACAAAAGCCAGCCGTTAAATAATAACCAGTAACAACATGTGGTGGTTTTACAGGTTGGCTTAAACTATGAGGGTACCTCAGATTCTGACTCTCAGTCTGTTCTAGTGGGTGATACTGCTTCAGATGGTAGAACAGGTTTGTTGTGTTCCCGGTATTAGTCGGCACCACTCTCCGACACATCTTGCACCTCACAGAAAGCTGGAGTTTATCAGATCTCTCGATACCCGAAACACAACTGGCGAGTTCGTTCACCAGCGTGTCGCGGCCAATAGTATGTATCTGCAGAGCCGGAGAGCCCCCACCCACTGTTTCAGGTTGTTCGACAAGTTTTACAATAACGAGCTCCCACCAGGAACGTCCCAACATCAAAACTGAAAGTAAAATGTATAGCAGCGTAGCGCTACTCTAGTGTGTGGTGTATTAAAAATAATCACACATCTCAATAGCAGTTTATGTAGTTTGAAAGTTGTTTTTTGAAAGTTAGAAAGATATTGGATATTCAACAGATATTCATGCTCTGAATTACAGCAATCTGACGCGGGGAACTAAATACGCGATCACCGGAGTCCCAGTGTGTGTCTAGCGGTTATACCTGCTGAGGAGATGGGGCTTCCAAGCGAAACTGTCGGACAGCACTGCTCTCTCTATAGAGCCATAGAGTCAATATTTCTACACACTAGGTGAATTACAAAGTACTCTGCCCTAAATAATAGCCTAAACTAAAAACACAATTAAACCGGATATATCTCACGTTTCAAAATGTCCTCAATGGAGAACATTAAAATTGCTGTTTATAAGTCTATCCCACTAGCTCTACAACAGTAAAAATCAGGTAAAAAACTGTGTGGTCAGTGAAGCTCCGGTGTGGGTGTAAGGAACATAAAATACAGGTTAAAGGTACATTGGTGGAAACTATCGCAGGCTTTTTTTTAAAAGCACCTACAGAATGAGTACTCGTTGAGATTTGGACATGTATTCGATTAGTTTCTTGGTATTTCTTGCATTCCTAGCCTGTCATCATTGATTGATTGATTGATTGCATTTATATAGCGCTTTATCTAGGCACTCAAATCGCTTTACATAGTGAGTGGGGTGGGGTGGTGGGGGGGGTGTCTCATCATGCACTGATGTAGCCTATTGTATTCTGCTTGAACGCATTGCGCTGAATCAGTGACTGATGCTGTAAATAATGTATACCAAAAATGTATTTTAAAAAAATATCCCAACTATTGAAGCAGATTTTATTGTGATTCATATTGATGTATTGTCCACCACTAGAAGAGAGAGAAGGGCAAAGATACACGATGCTCCCGAGGCCTGGGGAGAAAGCCCCGCTCTGAGTTTGTAAATAGTGGTTGTGCTGCTCCCCCTGCAGTATGGCAATTTATAGATTTATGACTCTTTTCACATACACGCCAGCCTGGCCCTGAATAGCCTGGTACATTGCGTTTTTTCTAGCACTTGTTATTGTAAAATAAATTGTATTCTTTGATTTTAAAATGGACAGTAACAGTGTTGTTATTTAGCCTATCTGACACTGGCACTGACAATTATTTGACTGACCAGAACAATTACTGGGTGGAGACCTGACCTGGCCATATTTTCCAAATCTTATCTCTTAATATTTAATAAGCACACGTTATTTGGAAAAGCAACTAGGTCTAGCAAGCCACCAATATCATCAGCCACCTGCAGGACAGTAAGGTATGCTACTAGTGCAGATAATAGGCATACATAGCACGATAATAACTGTTGCAGGCTTTTACATGACCTAAAATATTAGCCCCCTTGCTGTTTTTAGCTGCCCCCTGAGTCAGCTCATCCTGGATCTGGCCCTGATGTGTGTGTGTGTGTGTGTGTGCGATTTTCACCTGTTAAATCTGCTGGTACTAGATACTTCTTCTTGTCCAGGTCAGGAGCCCGTGACCTCACTGCCCTCTCCACAATAATCTAGAAGATATGGCAGAACAGGGATAATGGTAGACCATTATTTGACAGAGAACATTCACATAACACGATCCGTTTTATCCAAGTGTTATGTATTGCTGAAACAAAATGGATTTCAACGATGTTGTTAACAATGATGGCATAAAAAAAATTGTTTCGACTGATTCAATTAATTGGATGTGATTCAACTCATCGCAGTGGGTTGTATACATTTACTGTAATATATATATATATATACATACATACACTTGGAAGCTCTCATAAATGACGTAATGTAGTGGAGAAAATGTACTGACCGGAATCTTGTCGGGGTGCTTGGCCCGCACTCTCTCTCCCTCTGCTCTCCTGACCTCGAGAGGCACTGATCTCTGATATTGACTGCCCATCTAAAATAAATGCAGTTATTAGGTCTCGTTTATCCCTTTAAAACACGATGTAGGCTTAAACGCAAGCCAAGCCTTGTGTTTAGTTGCACGCAGAGTCCATATGCACATAGACCAACAAGGGGTGGGTAGGGCAGTGGCTAGCCACCCTCCATATCCCAAACTTTTACATGCATCACATTTTCCGAGCAATGTAAACTATAATTATAACAATTTCCTTATGTATGTACACAACTAACAACTGGTGCTTTCTGTTTATTTTCGACGACAGGTCATCGTGAATATCACCAGTATGAGCAGCAGTGGAGCCACGTCACGCACACACCGGGCTTCACACAACAACACGTAGACGCGTTTAGTGGACGGCGGACACTCGTGTTTCGCTGTATCCATCGGTAATAACAAATCATTTTTTAACGTTATTCCATAGCCAGCTAACAAAGGCAACCATAGCATAAGTAGACACGGGCCAATAACACAATAAACGTTACTTTTGAAGAAAATATTAGCTCTTTACGAATGCCACCATAACGTTTATTCCGCCGGCCCTCTGCGTTATCACACAATATCCAGGTGATTCATTTGATAAAATAAACCTTGTAAAAACGTCTTACGATGAGATGTATTTAGCTGTAAGATGTCGACTGCTCTGTATTCCTTCTGAACAGAAACAACAAATATTGGTAACGCCCTTCGACTTGACATATCACCAATAGGAAACCTCCTTTTAGATAGACAGCACTATCTGTCCAATACAACAAAACAAAGGCGGGATCTCGGTTTGTTGATTACAAATTCATTGGTTAGATGGTTCTGTTTACAGAATTGGCACGCCCCCTTTTCCTGCTTACGCTTGAGTGACCGGGGAATCTACCAACAATGAGGCGATTGAAACGGCCATATATCAAGGGTCACACCCTATGAGTCCGCCTCAACTAGGCTACGTGCATCATTAACATTCCTGGTTTGAGACAACTTGTCCTGTAAATAGTACCTAGGCTACATGTTATTCTTTCTGCTTTCTTCCAATATTTTTTATATAAAATGTGCCCGACAATGTGCATTATTCCACCAAATGATAAAGCCTCAAATAATAAATAGCCTAACATTAGAACAACTACAAAAAAAGTATTTCATGATTGAGAAGGCTTTATTTTACATATTTCATGAAATATATGTAATATACCTTAAAATAAAAAAATTGCACCAATGTTTTTTGGACAATGTACTTGGTATGCATGCATTAATTCCCTAAATGTCTTATTCATGTGTCATTCCATATAGTAATTCATATATTAAAAGTTCACAACATATTTATAGTATTTTCAAAATACAATTCATCTAGAGAACACATCTTTGTGTCATCTCACATTTAACAATTGCCAGGCCCTGAAACAGTAGTTTGTCACAGACCGGCCTGACTGCAGCATATGCACCATCTCTCATGTAATACTTTTCTTCGGCTGTCGGCCAAAACCCCAACTACATGCAACCCCCAAGACCAGCAACAACACAGCAATGGACATCGTTTAGTCATCAGTCTGTTTCTCTCTCAATAGAGTCCTTGGTGCCTCCGTGTCCTCCACATTTCAGCCAGCCTCCATTGATGGTCGGCTGGCGTCCTATGCTTTGAATCCACAATTAAGAGTCTATTCTCCACATGGTGTGTGCGTTTGCTCATACTGCGGCGGTGGCCGTTGTCAGTTTGAGGGCATCCAGCAGATTCCGTTGGCATACTCGTGAGTTGGTTATGGTCTCTAGGTGGGCCGCAGGCATCCAACCGCGATGCCGATCAGAGAGTTTCGTCCCCTCTACCCAGCCTGGGGGGGGGGGCAACAAATGTTATTCAACCTTGAAACACAAAGAGTGAATGTTTCCTCAGCCACACCATAGCAGGTTGGATAAACCCTAAAATGCTCCACAGAAATATTACAAATAATGTAGAGATTGTTAAGGGGTGTGATGGTCTTACCATCGCCGCTCTGCTGGTGCACCAGTATGACATCAGCTTTCTCCAGAGACAGCTCATCTGGTTGTTGAGCAACAAACGCACGTATACACTGCATCTGTGTAAAATCTGCACACGCACGCGCACGCACGCACGCACACACACACACACACGGTCAAAAAACACACAAAACACATGGTCAAACCAACAGCTACGATCCTTGGATCAAATATAAAAAATATTAAATGTTTTAAGAACCTGTATTATTATTTAATTTTGTACTTATTTAGATTCAACATGACCTATATTATGCAATTGTAATTAAACTGTTTAAATTGTTTTGTTTTTTAAATTAAATTGTTTTGTAATCTTGTGGCTTAACAATGTCTGCCCTATATAAACCTACATATGAACGTTCATATGAATGACTAACACGACACTATTGTTTTCTAATGTGTGGAGCAACATGTATGCCTTACCTTGCGCAGCGGAAAAATCCACTTCAGGATGGGGCCGGGAAATAGCCGAGATCCAACGCAGCTTATCGCTCCTGAAGAAAAAAGGAAAGGCACATTAAAACCACTTTTCCTTGTATCGGTGTACTTTCTGATTACACTCTCAGTCTAGCTCAAGTTAAAACACTGCCATATAGTCCCTTACTGTGTGTCAGTTCTCAGAAACACCGCTTTGTTCGCGAGGTGGAGTCGGAACAGGTTCTTCTGCAGGGAGTGCAGCTTCACCCGACAGTTCTCAGCACGTAGGTCCGATACGGGCGAGTGATCTATTACTGTGAATCGACCCCCTCTGTGAACAACAACAAGCGTATACACCGTGATGAAGACACAGCGGACCAAGGGAGGGAAGTGTTTAAGAAATTGGATAAAATTAGAGAGTAGAATAGTATAAAATTAGTGTAAAATTGTGCATTAGTTGTGCATTACAAGGATGTCTTACGACAATACCTATACATATTCTCTACGTCTACCTCCAACTTCCAACACTTAAGACATACATGACTAAGAGTTCCTGGGAAAGGATTACTCGACTCACTCTTTGTGCAGCGATAGCAGCAGATGGTCGTTGAAGAGATGCAAGTAGATGTTCCTCTCCGTGTCTTTCACAGAGAACTCCATTAGCTCAGTCACCGGCCCCTCCCTCACCAGCCGCCGAGACTGACTGACCAGTGGCAGAGTCTGCATGACAGATGGGGTTTATTATAGTCCTATAGGTGATATAGTATAAACACACACATTCTAATTCGATAAAATGAACCAATGGGAGTGGGTAGTTATTATTTACCCTGCACTCAAAGTCCACCATGGCGCTGAGAGAGACAAGGGACTCGATGCTTTTCATCTGGGAAATGCTCTCGTTGCTCTCTTGGATCATCTAAGAAGACGGGAACAGGGAGAAGAAATAAACAACAGACTTTAATAAGAAGAAAAGGGATAATGGACTTTTTTTTTATGACAATCTCAAAAGTGCACAGCCACATTCCTCATATAGGACGTAACACACCTTCTCCAGTAGTTTTAATGCTTTGATGGCCTGGACCACCTCCTCGGTACCAGGGGCTGTCCGCTTCACTATGTTCTACACACAAGCAAAAACAATCCAGAAATCAGACGATAGGCCAGAGACAAACATATGGTTGGAAGCAGTGCTTAGATTAAACATATAGAAGCACCGTGTGATCACATATCTGTGTGTACACACCATGTAGTGTTTCACTGTATGTTTGCAATCCAAATTATAGGATTTTGCATTTAGCAATATCCTGCAAGGCAATACTGAGTCAATGTAGTCATTTGTGGTACCTAACATACTTTGTATAGTTTTGTGTAATTTGCTGCCATTTGCAGAACATTGTGGCATATCAAAGACACAATGTGAGGTGCTTTGGTATTTTGCAGTGTCCCGAAGTTCTCTACAGAGCAACAGTTTGTGATAACTGAGGTAGTAACAGATTGTTGGTTATTGTGAGGTGTATATTGACCCACCTGGACCAGCAGCTTAATGCGCGTGATCCTCTGGAAGGGGAGGATCAGGAAGGAGCGCAGGGGAAGTCTCTGGCAGACCGGACTGCTCTCCAGTTTCTCCACTACTCGCTTGAACCTTTGGTTTTCATTCCTATACCCAAAGGTCACATCAAATAAGGTCACATTATTCATTAATTTGGATTTGGATATCCATTACTGAAACCAAGCAATGAGTCAAAAGAATAACTAATTCAAAAATGATCAATTATCCATCCATTTTTTTTGACAATTTGCTTTTCTCTTTTGATCCTTTTTCATACACCACCTCTCAGGCTCGCAGGCTAACCCTGGGAGGGTTTTCAGGTGTGATGAATTCATGTGTATAGGCGACATGCAAATCAGACACACTTATCTGATTTGCACATCGCAATGCTTTCATCCCACAATTCATCACGTATTTGAGGGAGGACTTACATCAGCCTCTGGTAAGTAGCATCTTGGTATGACTGATTGGTGAGATAGGGCACATAAACCATCTTGAAGCGTTGGCAATGTCGAGCAATGACATCACACACAGTGAACTGGAGCATGTCGGACTCAACCTTCTCCTCCAGCTTTGACAGAAAACTGAAAAAAGCAAATAGGTCACTTTCTAAAAAAAACAACAACAAAAAAACATGCACTTCATTCATTATCGTTTGCTGTGACTGAGAGCGTTTTTAACATTAGCAGTCATTATAACCTGTGGCTTATGGCACGGACATCAGCAAAGCGGGAGAAGAGCCAGCTCCTGTCCTGGGTGGTCAACAGCGCCCCCAGCTGTTTGGACTTGACAAAATGCTCCACCACGATGTCCAGACTGCGGCAGTAGGACGCTTCCGAGGTTACAACCTCAAACCTCACCTAAGATGTGAAGCAGCAAGGAGCGGGATTACTTGGAAGTAATAAGTAATCCCTTTTAACTAACTTAAGAACTCCCAAAACACATGACTCATTGCAGACTGTTTTTCTCCAGGGTTGTGCAATCTTTAATTACATACAAAATCATGTCTTGGGCTTATGATACATGATCATGCCCTTCTCCCATGAACCTTTTTGGGGATTTACCAAATTACATAGAGGTGTTAAGAAGTACCAGGACACTTCCATTGATCTTGTATACAAGATATCTCAGTTGTTCTCATAAAGCATAACAACACGCATATCAGACGTCTTTCATTTTCTGTAGTAAACTGATTATTAATCTCGGAGAATCTATTAATCTGATTTGCCAGACGAACTGATTAATAACCAACTGTATAACTGAAAGTGGCTCCTAGTGACCTGTTGACCTCTCTCACCTCTTGCAGACGCCGCTGGTCCTCTGAGAGATTACCCAGCTCAGCGCTGTTCCGGACCGCAGGCAGGTCCTGCCACAGCGTGGTCGAGGCGGAGATGGAGAGGCGTGGGGACACGGACCTGGCATCGTTCTTGGGGGTCTCGGGGAGGGGCAGGTTTTTGGCACTACTGCCGCTCCGCAGGCTGGAGACCGCGGTGGACAGCGAGTGTGGGTGAGGGACGGGCGGGAGTGGGGGCAGGGGCCTACTGGCGGGG
>OMKN01003374.1:2952-20055 GCA_900302345.1 Melanonus zugmayeri | reverse complement strand
ACACACACACTCTTTTTCTCTACACTCTCTCTATCTCTCTCTCTCTCTCTCTCTCTGTCTCTCTCACACTCTCACACACTCTCACACACACAGCCCCGTTGAGGAATTCATGGCCTCAGGCTAACAAAACACTGCCCTTCTCCAACAACAACGGCCTGGCCTGCTGGTACAGTCTAGCTCCCTGACAATGCAGCTGTAAAAAATACCTTCACACACACACCTCACATTTATACAGAAAACAGTTTGTCAAGGGGGCGTTTATGATAGAAAAAGACGCTAGATCGCGAATGGAAGATACTGCAAGGTGGGTACATTGTAAAGAGAATTCCTGTATTGATTTTACATAATAATTTGTGTGCAACCAAACCTTGTGTGCGCTGAGTCAACCCAGCCATTGTTTCCAGTGATTGATAGACCAGAGCCCTAGACACTTGAAGTATGTCATCATAGAGTGCATTTGGATTTTAACTTGCTATTGTCAGGCCTAAGTGTCCAGAGAGTGAGTACATTGTTATCCCGAGCACTAGCTAGCTACCATCGAATTGATTGGTTGATTGAATAGAACCTTAGCTAGTGATTGGCTCGTGAAGGCCTGTACTTCCAGGTGTGTTTACAATCCATGGGTGTTTTTAATTGCGACGGGCGGTGGTAGCACGCTTCTGGGTTTGACCAATCTTTTTTGTTCATTACAAAGTAGCCACGATTGTTTGCTGAAATCTTGTCTCAGGGATGCACTGCCTAGGAGGCACTTCAAATGTCATGTAGGCCAGAACAAACAGGAACCGCCGCCTCGCACAGATTTCCACGGTTGACATGCTTGTTTTTTTGCGAAAGACCCATGGTGTGTACAACACAATGAACAGAAGTTGTGAAACCAGTCCCTAATGGTGGTTTGCTCTGGCTGGGTTTGTGGTGTTTTCTTGTTTTGTGTTCATTTTTCTTTGTAGTGCTTTTGTCTGTTCTGTTGCTCTTTTGTGTGTCCTATTGTAAAGAAGATTACCTGTCTGATATATCGTTCTCAGGTATCATATGTTTCTAGACGTGGTGCGCAGTGTGCACAAGTCCTTACACTGGCACGGTTTAATATCATGCAGGCCCTCACTTGATTCGGCCGGTTGGAAGGAATGTGATCTCTGTATTCGATAATGAAGCTTCGCTCATAATATCCTGTCAGTATCAGTGATATCTTATAGCCTGGTTTCCTGTTGGCTTTGCTTCATGTCTTTCAAAGATTTTTTAAGCCATTTAAGCCTCCACAAATTCAGAGGCTTAATTGTTGTCATCAGACTCCTACTGCGCCAATTCATTCATCATTGAATTAATCATTTTCGCCACCTTTTTTGTGTTTAGGTCAATTTGCACATATTTACACTGTACTCAAACATACACAATAATGGCTTGTGCTAAATACAAGTTTAGCACAAACCAGTTAAAGTGGCCCCTATTTTACCACCAGATGTGATGTTGACTAGCCAATACAAAGCCATTTCAAAATCTACCTATCTACGACATCACCCGTGGGAGTGTCCACCCAGACATATGATGGGAAGATCAACCGTGGTGGGTGGGTTGATCTATCCGTCCATCATTTATCTGGTTGGGACACGCCCACATGTGATGTCACTCACTCAACAGGGTAGACTTTCAGGTTTGTCTTGCAAAAGAGGTGCACAACCTCAATGAGACTTGCCTCCTATGAGACTAAAGGTTAATGGTGACCACAAATAAATGGCTTGTAATGGTTAATCAACCTCACACTTTGGTGGCAAAATAGGCCAGTCACCTCCAAAAGAGACCCATGGCCAACCTGCTCTGATCCCCACCCTGTTTGTTGTGTGTGTGTGTGTGCTAGGATGATGTGGGAATGACGGCCATCCTACCTTAAGAATGTATGAGGTGATGTCCGGTGACACACTGTCCTGGAAAGGTCCCAGTCCAGGTGCCAACGACTCTCCCGTCAGCCCCGAGACGAGCTTCACGGGAGATGGAGGCCCCGCCAAGATTCTCAAAGTCTGCTTTTCCACCAACAATAACCTGGGCAAGAACTTCAAGCTGGTCAAATGTGACGCCTCCTGGAAAATCAGGGTGAGAAGAAGAACAGCAGCTTCCAAAATGAATCTAAGAAAAATGGGAAATATAGTAAATATTAATTGGCGGAGCAATGTGTTTGTCTTCTCCCAGCAAATGTGTTACCACGAGAGTCAGAGTTCAAATCACATCAATTGTCATGTTTAGTAAGGGTGGCAATCTGGGTGGCATCAAATATTTTTGTGGGGGGGTGGGCTCCCCCACATGGGCTCGCCCCTGCTCCTGGCTGAAGCAATGACAATGACTTGCGTGACAATACAGGCGATCGTCCAGTCAATCCTGGGCAGCGGTCGGCTGGGACCCAACATTCAACACAACAGCTGCTACGGCCTGCTGCTGACACACTTGAAGTCCGAGGAGCTCCACTGGCTCCACCCTGACCTGACGGTGGGAGAGTTGGAGCAGCGCTACGAGAGCCACCATGCAGAGGCCGAGTGGAGGTAGGACGGAGTGAATATGGAGGTCTAGTCTTTTTCTTTTTTAATGTGTTTGTCAACATCAACGTTGTATTGTGTGGCGTGTGTGTGTGTTTGTGTTATTGTGCCAGCGTGTGTGTATGTGTATGTGTGTGAGTATGTGTGTTTTTCTGTTAGTGTGTGTGTGTCCATGAATGTTTGCACTCTTAATCCTTGTGTTTGCGTGTGATTTTACACTGTATTTATTTTGTTTCTGCTAATTGATGGAACTATGTTAATGATGACGTTAAGCTGATGATTTGTATCTAATTGTTGCCAACGTTGATCCGTATTTGCTCCTCACCTCATGACAGGTATGACCTACGGATCAGATACATCCCTGTGAACTTTCTAGAAAAATTCAACCAAGACAGAACCACGTTGTTCTACTTTTACCAACAGGTACCGAACGGCACTACACAGCATTTATACTATACAGCAAGCTTTTAACATGCATAAACATGGCTTTGACGTATTTAAGTGGGCAGTGTGAACCTGGTTTGAAAAAACACATTAACACATTTTATCAGATTCAATTATAATGAATATGAATTGTTGTTTCAATGTGTTTGTAGAAGATTGATATTACTAATAACAATAATAATAAAAATTATAATAGTAGGCCTACAATAAATATCGTATTTCTAATAATACAGTGATCCAATCACAGAGACATAATAATAATGACGGCCATAGAGTCGGTAGTACACCTGTATGACCTGCTGGATGCCTCAACTCCCACAGGTACGCAGTGAATACATGCAGTATCACGCGTCTAAGGTCAGCGACGGCATGGCCATGCAGCTCGGCTGTTTGGAGATCAGGTGAGTGCTACTATGTTCCACATTCTGCATTGTGTATTATATATTGTGTATTCCTCATTCTACGTTCTACATTCTGTATTCTTCATTCTACATTCTACATTCTACATTCTGTATTCTACATTCTACATTCCACGTCCACGTCCACTTCCTGAATGTCCTTTCAGATATTAATGAAGTGTTATCTTATCTTCTTATCTTACACATTCTTTCACCCCTCTTGCCGGGCCACTGTACAGGAGGTTCTATAAAGACATGAACGCCAAGGGACTTGAGAAGAAGTCCAACTTTGAGCTGCTAGAGTAAGTGTCCTTTTTGAACACATTTAAAGTATTACTATAATTGCGCTGTTAAACAGCTGTAAACAACACATGTGTTTAAAGTGCATATAATATACGTTTCATAATATTCACTCAGTGTCTCGCTATGGGATGCAGTCTCCCTGCAGCCCTACAGAAGCATTATCTCACTACACAATCCTGATTGGCTGGTGAAACCTGTATTCGTCCACGGGCAGGTGGGGCTCCGCCTCCACATAAATACTGCTTGCCGACAGATCTCTTCTCACCCTCACTGCTTATCTCGCTCTGGGGTAATTTATTCACACCAGAATCGGAATTGGTAAGTGTTTTTCCTAGCCATACCAGGCTTAGCTACTCGACCGCTATCCGGACAGCGGTTCGGGTACTGTATTAACAGTGTTAACAAACCTGTTAACACCGTTCGGCTAGTGGTATACCATCTACTAGTTTAATTAATCGTTCTTAGCATCACCAGTTAAGCATGTGACGCAATGGATAACATTCCAGTTATCCATTCCAGTCATTCCACACCAGCTCACAGGGGATGGATGCCTCGAGGGGTACTGGGGATCCCCGCACATGCCAGTGTGGGAATAAGATCTCCAGCAGTGATCCACACCCGGTGTGCTCCGCCTGTCTCGGCCTGACCCACGTGCGTATGGCGGTGGACGTGCCCAGTTCTTGTGGACACTGCATAGTGTTCACAAAGAAATGTCTCCGGAAAAGGCTAGTGAGCGTGGCTAGCCTGACCGGCCATGACCTCTTCCTTTCCGCTGGTGGCCAAGAGGCTGAGCCCACGACGGAGGAGGACGACTTGGCAGAAGAGATGCCGGTGGCTGGCGCCAGCTCTGGTTTCCAGTGTGAGCTGCCATTGGCCCTCTTACACAAGGACGATTATGTGGATTTGGACTATGGAGAAGAGGACGAGTTTGGTTCTTCTGCAGACCTCATATCAGAGGACGAGGAAGAACCCGATGTATTCGACAATCCCCTCGAGGCTGCGAGGCCCGAGCCATCCACTGCGTCTGGGGAAGGAGCAGAGGGGCCTGCCCCCCCCTCTCTCCATGACTCTGCTGGATGTTTGTAGACGCACAGCAGCATGGCTGGACATCCCATGGCCTGACATCGTAGTGGAGACTACCAAGTCCTGCTACGAAGGGAAAATGGCAAGGCAAACTCTCCTCGTCTTCCACAAGTTGCTGGAGGAACTGAAAAGTTCAGGACCGGCAGACTGGGAGGAATCCAGCACTGCGTTGTACAGTCCACGGGGCGGGTGTTGGGAACACTGGTTGTTCAGGAATGGTCTCACTGGCTAGAGCACGCCAACCAAGAGAGGGATGACTACCTGGATATGCCAGTCGGACCAGGGGGGGTATTCGGTTTGGCCCTAGCCTCCATGCAGCAGTGCTGCAAGGCTAAAAAGAAGGTCCATCCCTCTCGGTCCATCCCTCGTGCGTGCAGTTCACACCAGGAGATGTGAGGATGACATTGAAGCCCAATCCGGCCTTTGTGCCTAAGGTGATTGGTTCATGTTCTCGTCTCCTGGGCTAATCCTCATAAGGGAAAACCTATTACAAAGCAATGCCTCACCCACTGGGTGGTGGAGGCTATTGCTCTGGCTTACACGAGTCAGGGGTTGCAGCCGCCTACAGTGTTGCGTGCACACTCTATTCGTGGTTTGGCCGCATCCTGGGCCTTTTTTAGGGGAGCGTCTGTTCAGGACATTTGTGCTGCGGCAAGTTGGTCCTCTCCGCTTACTTTTGTTCGGTTCTATATGCTGGACGTCTCAGCCCCGTACTTGGCTTATGCGGTTCCGGTGTCTTGCCAGACAACCCTTCTTGCTTGGGTGGGTGAGAAGAGTTTGCTTATCTTGATACAGATATTTGTTGGTGAGCAGTATTTATGTGGAGGCGGAGCCCCACCTGCCCGCAGATGAATACAGGTTTCACCAGCCAATCAGGATTGGTGTAGTGAAATAATGCTTCTGTAGGGCTGCAGGGAGACTGCATCCCATAGCGAAGAACCTCGCTCATATTAATCAAAGAACCTGGGTTATGATTATAATGATTATTATGATTATAACCTCTTTTTTGCTTTTGTTTGGTCCACAAATATAGGAAGGACGTTGGTCTAGAACTTTTCTTCCCCACAAATTTGATAGAGAGCATGAAGGTATGTGTCCTGTCTAGTGAAACATATACACAACAGAGGCATACAAAAGATGCGATTTTGGTGTCCCCTTTCTTCAAATGTTGTCATTTTATGCTTAGGAAAATTACTTTGACTTACTTTATCTTTTTTTATTTCAAATGTTGGTGACTATTAGACCATGACTATTACATTCAGAGATATGTGCTGCTGTGTATTACTGCCTCATACAACTTGTTAAACTAAACATATTCCCTTTCGTGTTATGTTCCAACTTACGCCACCATTTTATGTCTGCCCATTGGACACCTACTGCACTCTTTTGGGGGAGTTTGTCCTTCACTGTTAGAGGGCTCAGGTTTGAGGGGTGTCCTCTAACGTGGGCCTGTGAAGCGCTTTGAGACTCTTAACTGGGACTAAGGCATTATACAAATACAGTTGACTTGAATTGACATGGCGCGTTTTGCCTTTTCAGTCCAAACACTTGAGGAAGTTGATCCAGCAGACGTTCCAACAGTACGCCACACTCAAGGAGGAGGAGTGCATGCAGAAGTTCTTCGTGGCACTCCGCGACGTCGTCAACTACGATGAGGAGGTGTTCCCCTGTGAGCTAGTGGTGAGTAGCACTAGCATGAAACCAAGCAGAGAATGGTGGGAGGAAAATATATCACCGCTAAGTTACGCTAAGACAGCGTTTCCCAACCTTGGGGATTTAGAATTAGATGCTGATTCATAAGAATATAGATAGCTATATTGACAAAAAAAAATTGCATTAAAAAAGTAATAGGTTTGAACGGTCTCATAAAGGTCCTATATATATGAACAGATTGGCTAATGATAAGTAGTTAGTAGTAACTACTACTAATCACTTAGTGTGGCGCAATGAGTATACGTCTTACAAAAGTGTCTTAATAGTCATTAACACATCATTAATACAGTCATTAATACAGCTTATCAACGTTAAAACATTGTGCTGTAATTTCATTGGCCCACACGTTACATACTACAAACAGAAAGACTGCTTGCCTTTGAGTTTAGATTATTTCAAATCAGAGTTACATTACATTCATATGAACAGTATATCCTGTATGTATGGCACAGTATTTTACCGTGTAACATTACAAACGGCGTATCCCTGTCATGTTGTGAACAGCAAGGCTGGAGTCTGGCGGTGGAGCTGGTCATCGGCGCGCGAGGAATTCGCCAGCGCACACAGAAGGATGCAGCGGTACGCATGACTACAGACATTCATATTATATACTGTAAATTCAGGATGATAACTCATAATATCAGTAATATAAGGATGGTGATTAAGGATGAGGATGTATCTATTATTCGACAGTCGTATCTACTATTCAGGGTTCTATTAAAAAGCATGAATAAAAAGGTGCATAATAAACACCATGAAGACGGGCACATGTTATCAATGCCATATTAATTTCTGTTCGACTCAATTAAAACATCTAATTTATTCATCCTCCCCCCCAGCCTGTGTTTCTCGCAGACTTCAAACACATCAAAAGCATCAAATGCTTATCTCAGAACGACGGCAAGGCGCTCATTACTCTCAACGTGGAGGGAGCAAGACAAGTGAGTATATCTGTCTCTCATTATGGTGTTTGGTACACTCCTCAAGTAGATTACCTACACACACACACAAATACAGATGACATCTGTATTCTTCGTTCGTTTGTAGTATTTCCTGCAAGTGACGGAAACTGTTCTATTATGATTATTTTCATTTGTTTCGATAGTCTTTAATATAATAGTCTCTCTTGATCAATATTAAACAGTTATGGGTTTTTTAACTGAAATTTTTTCTGATAATAGTGTGTGTGTTTCTCGATCAATTTTGAAATGTTCTGTTATTTAATTTTTTAGATAATCTTTCCAATAATAGTCTCTCTCTATCAATATTGAACAGTTTTGTGTTGTGCCTCTAGCTCTAGCTTTACAACTAAACAATGAGAGTTGTTTAGTTGTATATTGCAATACATTTCTGAATTGACTTTACCTGCGAGCGTGTTCTCTGTATTTACTGCTTGTTGGCCATTTCTAACCCCCTGATGTGGGTGACTCAGTAGAAAAAGAGGAAACATATTTTTTGCTGATAATAGTTTCTCTCGGTCAATATTGAACAGTTCTGTTATTCCTTTTTATTTACCATAACAGTCTCTCTCGATCAATACGGCCACGTTTGCCATGGCGGAGAACATGGCGGACCTGATAGACGGTTACTGCCGCTTGGAGAAAGGGACGGACGAGTCTTGTATCTCACCAAGTAAAGGTGTGTGTGTGTGTGTGTGTGTGTTTACGATAGCGACAGTAGGGGGCTTTGGGGCCTGTCCTGTTATTGTTAGTTGTTGTTTCTTCTCTCTAATAATACTAGCAGTGATGGAAGTTGGGGAAGTATAATATTGCTAGTAGAAGCTAGCTGGCCCTTAGCTAGCAAAAGTTTTGTTGTTGTGGGTACAGTGTGACACATTGAGGCTTGATGAACACTATTTGTGAATAACTTACTGTCAAGTGGGACTTTGTTGATAATTAAACTATGAATGTATCTCTATTTCTTTGTTTGCAATCCATCAGATGTCAATACACAGAGCTCCCTACCCGAGATCCCCACGGAGTGAGTGAAACTTTACTTTACCTCGCACATTTTTGTTTTGTATTGTGTTCCTCTTTATTTACTTTGGTTGTACTAAATAAATCCAGAGATGTGAGATAATATGACAGAATCTTTCTCTCTCACTTCCTGTCTGTGTTCACAAGCAGAAGAGCGTCAACCAACTTCAGATACAGTATGGGTGAGTTGATAATAATATTATCCTAATGTACTGCAATCTGTGTCAGAACACACTGCATGAAGTATGTGCTTTGTATTTTTCCAATTATCAACCTTTATCAAACTTTATCTTTATTAAAGTTTAATAGATTAATAGCTTCAATTAATTAATAGCTGGAGACAGGCTGAAATTCACGTATTGTGTTGGAGACAAATATAGATTCCTGGCTCTCTCTAAAGTCATGACTTGTAAAATGTGACAGGGTCTATATCCTCCTCCTATGATATCCAGTCGTAGGCTCCGAGTTCTCACACTCCTACAATGACTTATTGTTATCCAACCATGTATTGTCGTTCACTTAACTGAAAATGTATGGGCTTGCACGTGTGATGTGTGAAAACTGTACCAAAGGAAACGTGAGACATCAACACCTCTTCCACTGTTGTTCTAGACAAGTGAAAAATGTGTGTGGTCTCAAATCAATGTTGCGTTGTTCACGGTTACGGTTAGTTCAGGTTACGCTGAAAATTGAATAATGTCACATCTTTCGGTGCAGCAAGTAACTTGTGTGAAAGTGTGAGGCTTTGGCGCGGAGAATGCAAAGAATGAAAGAACGAAAGAACGACTAAAACCATTTTTCAGAGAGTAGAATTCTGAATAAAGACAAAAAAATATAATAATAAGAATAATAAGAACAATAATAATAATAATAAATACATAAAACATGCTCTAAATTATTTTTTTTCCTTCATCCTTTCAGGTTCCGATATTTACTGTGAGATTCTGGACGAAAGGCCGAAATCTGGTACGCAAGGAGTATCCAGAATGTTCAGTTGTTGTTTTTTCAAATGGAAAGGAAAGTGTTGACTTTGTGTTTTGTTGTCCTTTTCACCTTGTTCTCCTTTTCACCTTGCTTTTCTAGCGGTGAAATATGGGATCGACCGGGCCGACATCGTTCTGGGGCGGATCCTGGGCTCGGGTTTCTTTGGGGAGGTGTATGAAGGAGTTTACAAACACGTTGTAAGTTTACACACACACACTACAAACTCATCACCATAGTACAGCTGCTAGTATAGCTTTTTTATATTTAGTGCCCTATTTTCTTGTGTAATTTGTTACGATCCCACACCTGGCTCAAAATGAAAATACTGTTGCTCAAATTATACACTGACAAACTCAATTGACAGGATACAAAAATTGCATCTACTGTGGACAAAACAAATCAAACAAATGAGAATTGGGCAAATGTCCGAATCGCACCGGACGTTAAAAGCATAATTCCCGGCCGGCTCCCTAGTACAAAGTCCGGGTAATGGCAAGGGCAAGGGATGGCAAAACACTGTGATTTTTGCATCATGTCCACACCCTCCCCTAGTGCCACCCCTCACCTAAACCAAACAGAGTATTTCCAGCCCTGTTCACACATGAGAACGCGTCTGACACTGACAATCTCCGGGTGTGTGCTACATGTGTGAAAGGGCAACTCCAGGTAATGTCTGGACGTGATTCTCCGGAAATTCTCCGTAGTTCATGTGTGAAAGGAGCTTAAGTCCACTACCCAGACTTGGCACCGTAGCTCAGGTGTTCCCCTAAAGGGGTGTCCGACCACGATTAATCTCAGAAGACATTAACTTAAATATCCACCCGACCATAACACATCTTCTGTGTTTTGTACATATTGAAGTATGTAGATACTAAAACATAATAATAATAAACCTTGGCGTTGACTAAAACGTTGTTTCTGTGTCTGCCTCTGCTGTTCTGTTACCACATGTACCCAACATGAACACATACAGTATATGTCATCAGCAGTAATCTCTTCTGTCTTCTATAATAAATCTTCTTTAATAACTGTTCTATGTTTGTTTGTTTGGGCAGAGTGGAGACAGGACGAGTGTGGCAGTGAAGACCTGCAAAGACTGCTCACCGGATGTCATGGAGAAGTTCATGAGTGAAGCAGGTATGTATGAACGTGGACCACAACAATAACAACAATATAGTGACACTAAGGAATGCACCCAAAATGCTCTTCATGGGCCAGTAAAACTAACATTTTACCACTTAGGAACTGATCTCTATAGCATTAGCACCTACTACTACTACTACTACTAATATAATAATAATAATAAACATTATAATTATTATATTATAATAACAACAACTTTATTTATATAGTACCTTTAAATACAGGCAACAAAGTGATTTACAATCAACGTTAGCTAGAATAACTAGAGTCTTCAATATTTTGATAACAACAACGACAATGTGTGTATGATGTGTTTGGTAATGGGAATATGAATTGTGTGTGTGTGTGTGTGTGTGTTGTTTAGTGATTATGAAGAATCTGGACCACCCAAACATCGTCAAGCTGATCGGGATCATAGAGGAGGACCCTGTGTGGATTGTGATGGAGCTCTACCCCTTTGGAGAGGTTTGTAATGATCAGCGCAGGTCTCTCTCTCATTTTCTCTCTCTCTCTCTCACTCATTTTCTCTCTCTCTCTCTCATTTTATCTCTCTCTCTCTCTCTCATTTCCATTTGGACTGGCATGGTTATGCGAGTCTTTGCTAGATCTTGAATGAGAAAGGAAAAAGCTATTCAATGTCATTAATGAGCAGGTAGCGTGTTGGGGCATCTTGCTCACGGATGCCTACAGGTAGACTGCAGACATTGGGGTTTTTGAACCCAGAAACTTTCAAACCATCAGCTCTCGAACACCCTCGCCACGACACTATACTGCCCACCCCCACCATACCTACTTATTGTTTAACTCTTGCCCTTGTTTCAGCTTGGGAACTATCTAACAGAGAAACAAGAGGAGCTGACCAACATCATCTTAGTGCTGTTCAGTCTACAAATCTGCAAAGCCCTCGTCTACTTAGGAGGGGTCAACATGGTGCACAGGTGAAACATTATGAAACGCATTTTTATTTTTCTGTTTTCAACTGGGTATCAATGACTGATTTGTGCTTTAGTAGTCCAAGTATAGCAGGAGCTTAGGAGCTAAGTTTAGAACTTTGACCACACCATGCAAATGGGTGAACAGAACTATAATGAGAAAAAGAATCACATTAATATCAATATCAGTATTATATCATTATATAACTATATCAGTCTTCGCAGACTCACCCGAGTGACATTTCCTTAATTGAGTGAATACATTTTTTTTTTAAGTAGAGCGGGGAAAAAACTCCAACATTCAAGGCAGATTAGTTCCACTTTAAATGTATATTATCCTCATCTAACCATAATGCTGTGTCCACCGTGTCCGTGGTGTGGTGACAGAGACATTGCAGTGCGGAACGTGCTGGTGGCCAGCCCAGAATGTGTGAAGCTGGGAGACTTTGGCCTCTCCAGGTACATAGAGGAGGAGGAGTACTACAAAGGTAAGGCCGTTCCCTTATCACTGCAATGCATTTTTTATTTATTTATTTAACCTTTATTTACCCAGGCAAGCAAGTAAGAACAAATTCTTATATGCAGAAGCAGCCTGACCAAAAAGCAAAGGCCTTTTGAGGGAAGGGGGAGGTGGGAGGCTGCAACAAAAACAAGGTTATGTACATACAAAAAAAATAATAATTACAGTAGCAATAGTATACATTGTGGGTGTGAGTATGGTATTTTGGAGCATATTCTCATGCTCAAAATCCTTATTTACAATGGTGAAGAGTTACAAAGGTATGCAATAAAATGCCATTAGAATGCAGAAAAACATGAACAACAATTCATGAATACACATCTGAGAAAACCCATGTATGTTATCCACTATATACATATTATATCCATGAGGACGAGAAAGCAGACATAGGGTTCGAACTAGCAGGAATGAGTACAGCTCTTGCACCTTTTATCGGAAGTTTAAAGGGGTCATATTATGCTTATTTTGTCATTAATTATGTCATGGGGGGGGTAGCGATAAAGCTATATAACACACTAAAGGAAAGGGAAAAACCCAAAAAGCATAATATGACTCCTTTAAAATATCAGAACTGAAAAAGTCTCTCCCCAGCGTCTTCTTGCCCGGCAGCTCTGTCAGTTTCTTTCTTCCTCCTCACGGGTCCAGCTACTGCAGCATTTTTAAAGAGATAGTGATATGGTATATTAATTACACCTGCCAATAACTCACTTTGGGTCTTAACTTTGGGTGCTGGGAGCCACGCGGCCTCCTATCTGTCCCCTACAAGCGGAGCTCAACCACATAGATACATCATTTTTTTGTGTTACTGTATCTTTTTTTACTCTATTATTACATTCTATTATTTCACAATTACAGCATACTAGAACAATATTAAGACTCTTTTTTATAAATGTTTTGCCACAGCTTCTGTGACGCGGCTGCCAATCAAGTGGATGGCTCCAGAATCGATTAACTTCAGGCGCTTCACATCGGCTAGCGATGTTTGGATGTTTGGTGAGGTTTTCTAATAGTACAACTACAGCAACTGAACAATCTAGCTTTGGATTTTCACAAATTGATTGTTGATTATGTCCTTATGTCCTTTCCCTCCTTCATTTGTATGTGTGTGTATGCACGCCTGTGTGTGTGTCTGTCTGTTTGTCTGTGTGTCCATCTGTCTGTCCGTGTTTGTGTGTGCGCGTGTTTCTGTCTCCCAGCCGTGTGTCTGTGGGAGATCATGAGTCGGGGTCAGCAGCCGTTCTTCTGGCTGGAAAACCGGGACGTGATCAACCAACTGGAGCAGGGCATCCGGCTGCCCAAGCCAGAGCGGTGCCCCCCGGCCCTGTACTCCCTCATGACCCGCTGCTGGTCCTACGACCCCCGGGAGAGACCCTCCTTCACCGAGCTGGTGGTCAAGATCAGGTGCCTACAAAATATCAAATGCACTCTTATCAAGAGATATATGAAGCAGGGTAGTCTAGTGGTCAGGAGGGTACTCTACTCCCAGCCAAAGGGTTCTGGGTTCGATCCCCAGCCTAACCTAACCTGTAGGCATCCTTGAGTAAGGTGCCCAACCTCTGCCTGCTCATTAATGACATGTATCTGAATACATTTTAATCGTAGGGTTAGGGACAAGGAGTTTCGATTGAAACACACACACCATCACATACAGAGTGTAAAAAACCCCATATATATATATATATATAGTTAACAATACTTGAGATTGAAAATGGAGGATTATACACTATAAAATGCCCTTATCTGGATGGTGTAGTATGGTTTGTAGTGTTTAGATTACCAAAATATATATATCTTTTTTTACTCTCTCAGTGATGTCCACAAGATGGAGACAGAGCAGGAGTTGGAGAGACAGCGGGACAGAGCTCGCTCTACCAAGTGCTTTGACAGCAAGTTCAACTTCAACGAGCCTCCGCCCAAGGTAAGAAAATATCAAATAAAATTAAAACAAACCTCAAACAACACTCACAAAAACACTATACAAGCCAATACAAGACTTTTAATTCTGTTGAATATTCTGATATTCTTCGTCTCCTCTCTTTTTTTCCCCCCTAAATTCTCAACAGCCGTCGAGAATGAAACCCGGGCGGTTTGGGAACACGCTGAACATTGGACTGCACATTCAGGTTAGACAGATTCAATTCCATTTTAATTTCTGTCACAGATTCACAGTGATTTTAAAAACCCAAATACAAGTATCTCATCCATACAAACTAAAGAAAAGTAAAGAAATGAATAGAAGAAAGCTAATAATATCGTTTTGCAGCTGAACGAGGCCCTTTGTGCTAGTTCCCCCGACCTGGCCAGCCCATGTGACTACCAGTCTCCCGTAGACTCCATGAACTCGCTGGCTCTGCCCAGGATGTCGCCACGACGACGCAGCATGGGGGTGGGTTGAATCTCTTGTTTTAATTAACGTTTGACTTCAAATTATTTCTGTTTTTGTTTTCATTTCAGTGTTAAGTCGTCTTTGTTTTCTACAGCTTTTATTGTGTCAACTCTTTCCTGGCCGTTTTGTGAACTGTTTTCAATTTGAATCTCTGAAGAAAATGTGTCAAACGGTTCTTATTTTTGACGACTTTATTGTGTCAACTCTTTCACAGCTTTTATGATAAAATTATTTTGTACCACTTCATTGTGTCAAATCTTTCGTAACTGTTTTGTCAACTGTTTGCCTTTTAAAATCTCTGGAGAAAATGTGTTTAAAATATATTTATATTGTTTTCCACCCAGATGTATGACGGATCCTTCATTACATCATTAATGAAGGATCACTACAGGGTAGATTTTAAAACAGGCTCATGATGGCTAATCAACATCAACACCTGGTTCTTGATAAAAAAACAACAACAATACAATAAAAAATAAATTAAAATGAAGTTAAAAAAAACACACAAAACACCAAAAAAGTGAATTAGATTAAAAATAAGGTTACCAACATCAGAATGGAGAGACTTGACATTTCAACGCAGATAAGAAACTTGTAAATAATAATCACCGGCTCCTCTGGATCTTCCCTTGCTCCACCAGGAGGGGGAGTTCCCCAGGGTCCAGGCCAACAGCAAGGAAGATGCCCAGCGGCTGTGGCAGTTGGAGCGGGACCGCATGCATGACACGCTGCGCCGGCAGAAGCGGGAGATGGCGGAGGACGAGCAGTGGCTGGAGAAAGAGGAGAGACTCCTGGTGGGAAACCATCCATCGTCCTTAGCTCTTGTCAACCGTCTCTCGGTCTCCCTCTGTTTCCCCATCCCCCCCGCCGTTCTTGAACAGAACAGAACGAGACGTCCCGCTAGTTTTACTTTGAGTTTCCCGCCGGTGACTGTTCCGGTGCGGGGGCCCAAGACCGTATTCTGTAACATGAACGTGCCTGTTCTCTTGCAGGACCCAAAGGGACCAGAGGAGGCGGCCTACCCTGTGGTACGTATCCGTGAGCAAGACCCCCTACCTGCTCCTTGGTTTATTTGACCAACAATTCCATTAAACATGGCCTCCATCCGACAGACCAGGCCTATTTATTTTGGGGGGCTTATGGGTCGGCCCACAGATTGAAAACCATTGGTCTACATTATCATGAATACTGAAGACTTATTCTGACACCACCGTGTATGTCACCGTTCCACAATAACAATCTTTGTCTTTTCTTTGTTCAGCCTCCCGAACCCGAGGTTGAACACGGTGAGTAATCGGGGAACACGCGATTCAAAATGTCTCCATCATTTATCGGTTATTTCCTCTAGTCTTCATCTCTGTGACTCTCTTGTCTATTTTGTCTTTCTCCCCAGGACCCCCGGAGAAGCCCCCCCGTCTCACTGCGCAGGTAGCTACCACGCTAATCATTGTAGCATGTTGGCTACACTAGCATGTCGGCTAACACGCAAAATCCTTCTTACCACACTGAAAATGCCAATAAAGAAAATAGATTATTTTAGAGTTTTATAATAGATTTACATAATAGATTCCAGGGCATTTGGTTCAGTGGTAAGGGTGTTTGACTGCCAGCCCAAAGGTACTGGGATCGATCCCCAATCCACAGCCTACATGCAAGATGCCCTAACCTCTACCTGCTCCTTAATGACTTGTATCTCAATTCACTGTAACTGTCACTTTGGATAGAAGTCTGATAAATGGCAATAATATATGAATGTATTTTATTTACTATGTTCTATTTTATTTACTACATTCCACGAAACATGGCCTTCAACTGTTGTCTCTCTTTCTCTCTCTCTCTCTTTCTCTGTCTCTCTGTCTCTCTCAGCAAGCCCCCACAGCGGAGCTGGACCGGTCCGGTGACAAGGTGTACCAGTCTGTGATGGACCTGGTCAAGGTGGTGGTCCAGCTCAAGAATGACATCACCACACTGGAGCCCGACCAGTACATCAGGATCGTCAAGGTAGAGCAGCCCGCTGGACGCACAGCGTTTACTTTATGAGCCGAAACGCATTGGTCGGGACTGAACCTTAACCAACCGTACAGCTGCTGTTGTTTGTTCGTCTGTTTGATCATTCATCCATTTTCTTCATCTATCCATTCATTCATTACATAATTTATTAATTCACGGCTGCATTCTTTTCTTTCATTCATGCATAACATAACATTAATTAATGACTTCATAATTTATTCATTACGTAATTAATTCAGTCATCCGACCATTCATTAATTTGTTCGTTCATTCATTTGTTTTCATTGTTCATTCCTTTTGTCTTCTGCAGTCTGTAGGGATGACCTTGCGGGATCTGATTCACAGTGTGGATGAAATCATGCCCACCATCCATGAGTCTGTACGGACGGAGGTACGGGAACACAACGCCATCTTGTTTTATCTTCTCTCCTCACGCCTTCAACTGAAACCTGGAATTGTTGTCTCCTAGTGATTTCTAGATGTTTTTTAATTGTTTAAAATTGTTATGTTTGTAATATGATACGCTCTCGCTCGCTAGTTTTTTTCTTCCTTTTTAAAAAAAAAAAGGATGAATAGATTAATTTACATTTATACGATAACTATATAGAATTCTATATAATAGTTTACTGGCCAAGTGAATTTTTTAAAATATCTCTCTGTCCCTCTCTCCCCCCCCTCCCTTTCTGTCT
>OMKN01003336.1:2390-14214 GCA_900302345.1 Melanonus zugmayeri | reverse complement strand
TGGAGCAATTCATTTTTCTTAGATTTTGTATCTCTATTTAACCAGGGTGAGTCCCATTAGTTAAGATGATCTGACATATCTGATAACCTTTCAAATCCCTCCCACTTTGAGAATTGCCCCAACCCAGCTTTAGTATTTAAGCTTCAACCCAAATGTCTTCATTCTCTTCTCTTCTTCTCCTGAACACAGCCGGTCCACCTCCTCTCTCTTGTACTCTTAGTTCTTGCCTGTAGCCTGTATCTTTGTAAGAGAAAGTATGGCAACTGTAGGAAAGGTAAGTTCATCACTTTACATCTACACATTATTTACTTTGTGTTCTTATAATGCAATAAAATGCGATTTTCAACAGATGTATTTTCTATACCACAGCTGTATGAAACGCTGATAACCAATACATTTCATGTCATGTTTTTAGGAATAGTTTTTATTATGTGTAATAATTATTTCAGGTATGTGTAATCAATTGAGATATTATGCCAATGCAGTATTGAATGTCAGTATTATTGCTTACATATTATTAAACAAATAGTTTCCTAAATGATAAAGTTCCTCCGAAGTTCCAGTCTAATTTATTACATAATAACGACCATACAACCTTTTTCTGGATATGCAGGGTAAAAATGAACTATATTTCTGTATTTGTAGTGTAATACATGATTACAGTAAGATCAAAAATAAAAAGCACTAAATAATGTCTGAATAGCTTTTTAGTAAAACAGCTTAAACAGTGTTGAAAGCATGATCCTTCTCTCTCTGTATTCCATTAAGGTTAAGGTTAATGTTACTTTATTTGTCTCCCATAGGAGAAATAAGGGAACCTGCTGCATCGCACAGACAATACATTTAAAAAACACATTAAATGCTGACACATATGCAAACATTAGCCTGCGATAAAAACAAAATCAACTGAGGTAGTCAGAGCCATACACACTATGTAACCTTACAGGCATACTTCTCAGCTCAATATCACAGTACAATACATTACAAACAATACTGCATCTCACTTAACATACAAGCAAACAAGCGATTGTTAGACCTGCAGTTATCTTAGATCCTCCTTTTCTGTCTGTCCTCCACTAGTTGCCCATTAATAAGTTTAACTTAAAGAGGGACAAATGAATGTTTATAACGATTGTTCGTACACAGAGGGACCCTGTACTTCCTTCCAGAGTTAATAAGCACGGACTCTGGGAAGGCTCAGACAAAACCCTGTTGCCCCGCCGAATAGTGGACTGCTCCAAAATGCAGCAAATCATTTATTTTTAATGTAATGTCGAAGCTATCGAAACACTATGTGGAAATAGTTTATAATGGCAAAGTTGGAATGCATGTAGGCTACCTGCCACTGAACGTGATTTGTGCAGGGTTCCTCCAGAGGACAGGACACGGGTGGATGTTGGAAACCGGTTTATTGAAAGGATGAACAATGGTTTTGTTGGCAGAGCAGGTGGTAGCTTGCTGACATGTAGCACTCAGTCCTGAGTGTGTGTGGTGATGCTGGTTTAACCTGTGGGCCTCGATTGTCTGACTGGGGCCACGTGATGCTGCTTAAACCAACCACACACACTCCACAGCCAGAAAATGTGTTCACATTTGAAGAGCACATATTTAATTTGGATAGACATGGAGAGAATAAACACAGACAAAGTCCAGGTAGATGCTTACAGTTAATAGTTAACTATCATTTTGAGTTAAAAAGGTTAAATTGCACATTGCAGGTTTCTACAGTATTCAAAGTCCACAGTACTTTCTCTATTTCTATCATAAATCTCTGTAAGATGCAGTAGTTTTTTAGGCAATGATGGAACTTGTCCAAATTCTCTTTCGAAATTGTTTGCATTGGCAAAGTCACTGCTGCTATTTGAAACGTTGCCTCAATACTGAATAGATGTATTCTGTAGTAGTTTCAGATGATATGCATGTAACAAATATACAGTCAGAGCTAATCATATAACCACCACATTTTTACACGTTTAGTCCACATTTCTGTAAATCATTTGCTACAGTTTGGTATTATTTTGATATTCTCTAGATGTATTGTTTTATGAATGTCTGTTCTAGGTCATTAAGTGTAAGGCTGCTGTGGCCTGGGAGGCAAACAAGCCTTTGGTGATTGAAGAGATAGAGGTTGATGTTCCCCATGCCAATGAAGTTCGCATCAAGGTGGGATTTACACTCACACACACACACACACACACTTATAAGTGGCATTTGAGAAACACTGTTACGCATGGCTTATTTTTCCAGACGGGAATACAATCAGAGTCACAATCATTGACCACATTCACATTCTTTTACAGAGACCAGGAATTTGCATCCGTTTAAAAAAAAGAAGGAAACATTTTTAACAATTTTGGTTGTAACAGTAACAGGTTGGAACGGTAGCCTCTGTAGTAGCTTGTGTGCAACACACAAGCATAGAAGTAAACTACAACACAACACTGAAATGAAAACATAATAAAACTGTGGACTTGGATGCAGATCATTGCCACAGGAGTGTGCCACACGGACCTCTATCACCTTTTTGAGGGAAAACATAAAGATGGCTTCCCTGTAGTCCTTGGACATGAGGGCGCTGGCATTGTGGAGAGTGTTGGACCCGGCGTCACTGAATTTCAACCAGGTCAGGAAGCTATAGTGGAAATGTAATGAGTGTGGATCGTATTATTCTGTGCTGTTAGCGTCAAAATATGTGTTTATATGTGTAATTTCATGCAAATAAATGTCAACAGGACCTGTTTTAATAAACTTTCATCTACATTTTAGGAGACAAGGTGATACCCCTCTTCATCTCCCAGTGCGGGGAGTGCCGTTTTTGCCTAAGTCCGAAGACCAACGAATGTGAGAAGGGATGGTGAGCTGAGTATGATTATTTGTCTCACCTTTTCCATTTCTCCTGGAACATTTTAGTCAATATGTTTATATTAAATGAATCTCTATTCTAAACTGAATTCGTTTAGTGGCTTGGTTTTAACCTCAAGCCCTTTGTCATCATTGTCATTTAACAGACCCCAATGGAAGGATGATTTTTCAGTTGTATTTTACATGGATTCATGCCTGCCTGTACTATGAAATAATGTTCTCAATGATAATTCTGACATTAGTCCAACTCTAAATACCTTTCCTATTGTAGGGCCAATGGCAGTGTCGATGTGATGTCAAGTGCAGAAAGCAGGTTTACCTGTAAAGGCAAAAAGGTGTTGCAGTTCATGGGGACCAGCACCTTCTCCCAATACACAGTGCTCAACCAAATAGCTGTGGCCAAGGTGGACCCTGCAGCACCGCTCAATAAAGTCTGTCTCATGGGCTGTGGTGTGTGTACTGGATATGGAGCGGCTGTCAACACTGCTAAGGTATCCAAACACTTGTGTTCTTGGGTTCTCGTTTACCCAAAGATGAATAATTGTATTAATACCTTAAAAAAAAAATTGTATGCTTGTCAAAGTCGCTTAGATCCGTACACATTTTTCCTGCTTCCAACACATCAACTTCAAGGACTGACTGTTCACTTGCTGCCTAATATATCCCACCCCATGACAGGTGCCATTTTAACAAGATGATCCATGTTATTCACTTCACCTGTCAGTGGTTTGAATGTTGTGGCTGATCGGTGTGTGTGTGTGTGATATGTGTGTGTGTGTGTGTGTGTATATATATAACATCAAATATTTGTTGTCCGCAGGTGGAGCCAGGATCCACTTGTGCCGTATTCGGAATGGGGGCAGTTGGCCTGGCTGCGGTGATGGGCTGCCACAACGCTGGGGCTAAGAGAATCATTGCTGTTGACGTGAACCCGGACAAGTTTGAGAAGGCCAAGGTGTTTGGTGCCACTGAGTTCCTGAACCCTAATGACCACAGTGAGCCCGTCAGCCAAGTGCTCTCAAAGATGACCAATGGAGGCGTGGATTTCTCTCTGGAATGTGTGGGGAACGTTGCAGTCATGGTGAGACACCTTGACAAAGTGACTTCTGTGTACATTTTGTATTTGGGCGTGCCTATTGCTTATATATAGGTTGGATTTAAATGCGTCATATTTACAACATCATCAAGATCCACTAACACTTGTATAACACATATATCTCAAATATTGTGTACAATATTAAGATGATTGCTTGTGACTTTTATTTTAATATATTGCCTATAACTGGTCTACATTTGTGCTAATATAACCCATAGAGGTCTGCACTGGAGTCCTGTGTAAAAGGATGGGGTGTCAGTGTGCTGGTCGGCTGGACAGACATGTTTGATGTTTCTACAAGACCCATTCAGCTCATAGCTGGACGCACATGGAAGGGTTCCCTGTTTGGAGGTGAGGCACATATAAGGTATCTTGGTACTATCACAAAGAGTTTAAATCTGACCTCATATATAAATTGTTTATTATTTGAGGTTGCTCCAGACATGTAATGGACACCAAAGGACGTTTTCCCCTGTAGAACAAAACCATATACATGTTGGAAAGGTCTCGGCTTGTAGGGTAACATATGTCAGTTGAGAGATGTCAGTGGACCCTTAAAGGGACTACATGTAGGATTTTTACATGCATAAATGGCTTTAAATTGCCAATATATGAAGAGGTTTAACTTGACGGGAAAAAGGATGGAAGTGACATCTAAAGCGTGGATAATGGCAAAAATGTATTTTCTTTCATAACTTTTTATCTTATTGTGGCAGAGTCTCTGGTTCAGGATCATCTCTGTAAGCGTAGCAGGCCTGGGAATCAATGTGAGACGAGGCAGTGTTCACTCGGAATGATTCAAAGTTTATTCAGATACACAAAGCATATATACAGTTTGTACATGATAGTCACGCCTATGGGGTGAAGTAAAGAATGCAGTTATTACCACCATGGTCTTACATCAGATAAAACAGAGACTGTCCGTGAAGCGAGGACAGTTGTTTTCCACAGCTTAAGAACAGAGTAAACCTTAAAGGCCTCACAAGGCTAACATAAGAGTGCAGTACAACTGTCCTAGCATTTTAGAAATAACCTTAAGCAAAGAGTCACGTACACAGCAGAGTGGAAATGTACCAGCACACAAGGTTAGATGAGGAAAGTAGTTGATACACGACACAACTCCCAACAGAACCTTTAAGTGAGTTATTGACCTTGTAACCCTACTCAGGGGTTGCATTTGCATCCCTCTATCTCAATAATAAGGGCCATCAAAAAAAGAGTTGCCTGTTTTGGACAGCTCTTTTATCTGGGTTGAAACAGTACTGACAACCAAAATAAACAAAAAAATCAAAGCTCCACGTCTGTCTTTGAGATTGAAAGAATCACTACAAATCCGCCTCTCTGGAATAATGGCACAAAACACAACCTGCACAACCTGCACACCCAAGTTTACAATTCACAGGATAACAGTGTAGGCCTAATGATTATTTGAGCTCAAAGGTTCATCACAATATTAATGTAAAGCTACATGTGTGTTATTTCACATGATTAACATTGCTTTCTTTGCTTAGCCCAAAAGACACCATAACAATCAGATTTTGTGTTTTTGTGAAAGTGTTTGTTGCTGTGCTAATAAATGTGTGTTTTACCAATCAGGCTTCAAGAGTAAGGATGGCGTGCCTCAGATGGTAAAGGCCTACCTAGATAAGAAGGTGAAGCTGGATGAATTCATAACCCACAACATGACCTTGGAGTCTATCAATGATGCCATTGAGCTTATGAAGCACGGAAAATGGTAATTTATTTAACCTGTTAATCTCTAATTTAACAGATTGTCTCTATTGTCTCTATTGCTAGCGCTGACCCCAAATGTGTCCATTTGTGTTTCTCATACAGTATCCGAACCATCGTGAGTCTTGAGTGAAATCGAGGACCTAATTGAAGAAATTATCGGAACAACTACTGATGGATGAAATCAAACAATGTGAAATCAAATAATCAATCAAATAAACCATGAAATAAAATAAAATAATAATAATAATAAATCATAATAAAATAATAAAATAAACCAAATTATAAACCACACAACAAATTGTCAACATATAAATAAATGGGGTTTTTTTCTCACAAAATGGTTTCCTGAGTTACATGTTTGTTCAGCAATGTTGTTATACACATCACCACCCATTAGAATATACTCCTAATTCAATTGTCTTTCAGAGTTCATGTAAGTACATGTAATTGCATTTAAATGTAGTTGTATTTAACCTGAAAGACCAGATTCAGGTAACTTAATTTGGCACACATGAGAGATAGAGATATACAGTATATATAAATATATATATATATATTAAGGGTGTAACGGTTCACAAAATTCGGTTCAATACGATACAGTGGTGTCACGGTTCGGTACGTTTTCGGTACATCGAAAAAGAAGAAATGCCAGAGAAATGTCCTTGATTAAAACATTTTTTATTTATTAAAACTTAACTTTTTGGATTTGAATATCCATTCTATTTAGATGTATAATGCTTATTTAAGACATTTGTGCTGACTTTCTGGTGACGTGATGACGTCATGACGCATCGCTGCCTTGGAAGTCCGTCTCAATCCAGTTTACAGGTAACTTCATACAAAACACTACGGCCTCCAAAGGATGCTGCCTCACTAGACAGCAAGGCAGCAAGAGGCTGCCGTCCATTCGGGACACAGCCAGTGTTAATAGGATGACTGGACACACAGGCTCTACCTGTATCTATCACGCACAGAACTTTAATTTGATATAAAACATTTATATACAATATTTGCAATAAAGTATAAAATCTCACTTTTGTGTGGCTTCTTTGAGTTGTTTTTATATGAATGTCTGAAACATGGCCACTACTCTTCTAGTAAAAGTTTCACCCCTCCCCAGTGAGCTGTAAATGTTAGCCTTAGCCTTTAGTTTATTAAAATCTAATATTATTAAAACTAGTTTATTATGAATGAGTTGGTCATTCATATTTATTTTACTTATTGCAGGGCTGTGCAGGGCTTACCTAAAAGCAAATTTAAGGTACAGTACTCATGTTGGCAAATGAAATGTTTGAAAATAGAACAGATATATTAATTTAATGTATCTGTAGTGGGCCAGTAAATATTGGCGACTTTACATTAATCTTACATTTTCCTTCCTTGCAGGGCTGTGTTTGGGCGTGACACTTTATGGATCAAGCTATATTATAACTATATTTAAGGTAATATGGAGGGGAACTGGGCTTACAATGAGCGGAGCAATGTGAGAAGATGAGCAGTGAAAAAAGTTCAAGAACTAATAGAATAAGTAGAAAATGAGCAGGAAAGTGCAGAATATGATGGAAATGTGGAGGAGGGTTTCAATATTGAAGCATCAGGTGGGTGTGAAGAGATGCAAGCTGATAGTGATGGAGAGCGTGAGCATGGTCTAAATATGGAGGCAGAACATGAGTCTGATGAGATGGATCATACTGAGCGTTAGTGATTGAAGGGGTTCTCTGGCAGACTGGGCCATTGGGTTTGGCATTTCCTTGATAGTTTTACCAGCCCTGTTCTCCATCCTGAAACTTCACCATCCCTTTCTGCCCAAAAGATGGATGAACATTACAAAAACAACCAAATTGAGGCTTATTCCAGGCAGGTGGAATATTTCATTATTTTGGAATGAATGGGATCATAGGATTCTGGATAATGTGTGGTCTGCTTTCCAAGATAGACTTTAGACTACAGCTGGATTTTGATGGTCTGCCACTTTTTAAGAGCATGGGTACTCAGTTTTGGCCAATACTTGGTATGTTGCAGGAGTACAGTAAGAAACCAGTGATCATCTGTCTTTTTGTGGTACTTCTAAACCTAATTCTTTGTCAGAATATTTGCAACATCTGGTGAATTAATTAAAAGCAGATAACAGTAGTGGAGGCTTACTCTGTGATGATTTCTATACAATTGAGGACATCACCAGAACACATATGGGCTCCGCCCTGATTGGCTGCACCTGGATGCAAGAGCATAAAGCTCTGGAGGAGTCATTGTTCTCTCTCTCTCTCCCTGGACGGCTGTTTGCCTGCCCTGGTTCTGGTTGCTTTGATGCTTGGTTTACTTTGTACACCCTTCAACACCTACACCACACCATTATGTTCTCACTGCATTCCTACACCTACACACATTACTGAAAGCTGATTTCATATCCCATCTTATGTTTTCTTCACATTTAATTAAACCTTTTTGTTAAACCTCTGAGTGGACCTCCCTCCTTTGTTGCAGCCTAAAGCGAGCTGGTCGTAAAAGGCATCTACCGCTTATTGCTTGAAAAACAGAGATGGGATGACGAAATAGATTTAGAGGAGCGGAGGCTTTTTAAACATGCTGCTGAATCATCACTGAATGATCATGAAAACACATAAAATGATGCTCCAATGGAGGACGTCCTCCATAACCAATCAACAACCAGAATACAATATTGACATTGCATTGGTCCAATGACAATTTCATCCAAATGTCATTTCCTACCGGGATGTTTTCTAGTCCCAGTTGAGTCTGTCAGCCAACTTGAGCTAATGCTTTCTAGACATCGTGGATGTTCTAAACCGAATAAATACCGCACATATAAACACTAAAGTGCTTGGCTTTCTCAGTCCTGTTGTTTTTTCGCTGAAAAAAATATTTTTTCCATGGACAGTTTAAGAAACTACATCTGCGAATTTCACATGATTTTAAAACTAGTGGATGAGTAAACGCTAACAACTAGTGGTTCAGTAATGGTAATACTGCATTTATAAACACTAGTGCAGGGCCCGTTCAAAATGGCCCGATTGCTTGGGCTCCGGTGCTGCTTGTAGCGTTGGAGAACCGCTCATCCATCACACTCGACACTGAGCTTCCTTGGGTCCTCAGCAACACACACGCCACGTTTTAAGGAGATCAGATGAACGGTTCTCGAGATATGAAGGACATACAGACAAACATACATACAGACAGAGATTCCTTCCTTTAGTAGAGAGATAGCCGTAAAACTATTTGTCAAACGTCCATGCAGCAATACTTGAACGACAGATGCTAAATGGCAGGACTCTGAACACGCTGTTGCACATTTGCCTGCTGCTGTCAAATAAATATGTTATTAATTCTACTTCTAGTAAGACTTTGCTGAAGTTATAGTCCTCATTTTATCCATAGATTGGTATTCATTGCTGACAGCCATTGTAAAATCTTGTGTAGCTCTTCAGGCTAACAACAACAACAAGGCAACTCACGGAGCCAAACTCCAAACTGATTGGCCAGGATTATTTTGCTGGGAGGGGAGGGTACTGAGAAAGCGCTTGTTTTTTGAAAACCCGCAAGTCCTGGGAAAAAGCCATTTGCCGGGACATTCCAGGGAATGAAAATAACCGTATTTTGATCCACAGAACGCATTTATAAGCAGTTCTTCCATTTGTAGGCTTTTGTTAGGAAACTTGGAGACCATTCAAATATCAAAAATCACTGGAATGTCCCTTCACAATTACAGACCCATTCCTAATCTACCTTTCCTTTGTAAACTTTTAGAGAAATGTGTTCTTAATCAACTACTTGTTCATCTAACCAACTATGACATTTTAGAAAAGCTCCAATCTGATTTTTGAGCAAACCACAGCACAGAGACTGCCCTAAGGAAAGTTGTAAACGACCTGAGAATTTTTGTGGATGCAAACAATGTCGCTGTCCTATTTTTCTTGGATCTCAGTGCAGCATTTGAGACAATCAACCACAATATTTTAATTGACAGACTTGAGAAATGGGTGGGTCTCTCTGACCATGTATTAGCTTGGTTTCAGTCATAGTTTTTTCTCATCCTGGGTGCTTATCTTATCACTTATATATCACTTACATAAAACAATCAAACACTTAAATGCAGTATCAACTTTTAAATTAGCCTACATCTTGCCTATAGTCTGATATGCACCACTGCAGGTCACTGATGAAACATTGCATTATGTTGTAACATGGACTCCAGGCAGACTGCTTCTTGTACGACTTCCCAACTCAGGAAATCGGACCATCCGAGGAGCACATGAATGCAGCAAAAGACAATTATAAAAGACGAGGACTGTAACCAATCACATTCAGGGATACAATGGCCATGGCTGGCTTAGTGCCAAAAAGAGCTTGCAATAATAATGTGTGCACGGATGTGTTAGTTGTGCACGTGTGCAGTGATTTTTGGCAGTGGTATAACTGCTAAGATATTCAAACTCTTGGGTTCTTGTTTACCCAAAGATTAATAATTCTATTAATAAAAACAACTAATCATATTTTGGAAACCAAGGGTTATTTTCACTTTTCTTACTTTATTATTATAGTAGGCTACTTTTCTCATTTAGATTTGTTGTTTTGTTTTTCTCTCTACGCGCGGCTACACAGTCCTCAAACAGATAAAAACTCCATAGAACTGTATGAAAATGTGGAAGGGTTCCCTGTTTGGAGGTGAGACACATATAAGGTATATTGGTACTATCACAAAGGACCAACAAAGAGGAGTTTAAAATGTCAGTGGACCCTTAAGTCAGGGGTCGCCTTCTATCTCAGCAATAATAAGGGCTATCAAAAAAAGGATGAACTGTTTTGGACAATTCTGGACATGCATACATGCAGATCTATTCTAAATTAACACCTATAGTAACTCTTCACTTTTTTCTTTTTTTTCTTTCCATCTTTACAAAAAAATAACTCCCTTACCCATGAGGACATTGCATCAAGGTGCATAACAAGATGGTGCAAAAATTGTGTTTTTGTAGTTGGCTAGGCTAGGGCGATGTTCTCTTTTATTTTGAGAATTGAGCTTCTCATAAAATATCCCACTATTTATATCACGTTACTTTACACATCTGACCACTTGGCCTATAAAGGCTACATTTTGTGTTTATAACTTTTTAAATTAACTAGAATTTTGTCTTTTTTTTTTACCTACCAGACTGGAAGCAATTGTTTTAATATGATTTTTTTGTACCTGCCAAATGGTCACATCTATGGGCCATTGGCTGGAGGCAGGTGTTCATTCTGGACCCTGATCACATGGATTGAACACAAAAGCACCAGCGTTGGTATTAAATCTGTGTTATTCTCCGTATTTTCTAGATTGCAGACGATACGATGCAAAGCCGCCGTGGTGTGGGAGGCCGGGAAACCTTTCTCCATCGAAGAAGTGGAGGTTGCACCGCCTAAGAGAAGTGCGTGTTAAGGTAGGTAGCCTAGATGATTAACTCTTTATGGTATTCATTTACTAAAAAGATTCGTTTTGGTATGAAACTAAACCATGAAGTACCCTCCCAGCACAAATATGTGTGTGCATAACTTACCTGCATGACTTACCTTACCTGTGTGCATGACCTTGAGTCATTTTAGGCAGCATCAAAGGAATTTTGATAGGCTGGCAATTGCCCAGAATTGTGTGTGTGTGTGTGTGTGTGTGATGCATGATGTTGCTATGAGACCCCTTCAGCTCATAGCTGGATGCACATGGAAGGGTTCCCTGTTTGGAGGTGAGGCACATATAAGGTATATTGGTACTATCACAAAGGACCAACAAAGAGGAGTTTAAAATGTCAGTGGACTCTCAGGGGTCGCCTTTTATCTCAGCAATAATAAGAGCTATCAAAAAAAGGATTAACTGTTCTGGACAGTGTGACACTTCAGTTTTGCTTCAACACTAAATGAATCAATAGATTGCTTGTAAATGTCTACATTACTCGGTACCCTAAGTAGGCCTAATGTAAACGTAGCAAACAAGTCAGTTGCATTGGGGTTATTTTGCGTTAGTGAGCCAACTAATTAAATATGCACTACCTAAAAACCTAACATCCTGCTGGATGATCTATTTGAAGAGTTTAGATATCAAGCTATGAACATGAAGCGTGATATGCTGTGAAATAAACA
>OMKN01003327.1:2301-14003 GCA_900302345.1 Melanonus zugmayeri | reverse complement strand
GCTTCAACTTGAATATGTTGCAAGCACACATCCACTTGTGTTTATTAATGTATAGTTATGCAATTCATATATTTGTGCTTCATCCATAATTACGGAAGCCCTAAGCGGTCATACATTCATACATTTTATTTCCTCTGTTTTCCCGTGATAACGAGTTAATTTCATCTGTTTTTTCGAGATCTCGAGTTATTTAAGTCATTATCTCGAAACAACATGTTTTAACACGTTATCACGGGAAAACGGAGGAAATAAAATGTATGAATGTATGACCGCTTAGGGCTTCCGTAATTATGGATGAAGCACAAATATATGAATTGCATAAATATACATTAATAAACACAAGTGGATGTGTGCTTGCAACATATTGTGTGTCTTCAGAGTTTGCCTGGAGAGAAGCGGTTCTTTCTCAAGCTGCTACTCCTATGACAGTGACTGTGAGAAGACCACGCGCAAGTAAAGATAACCTCGAGACATACCTCAACATGTAATGTGTGTTTGCCATGTGCCGCGTGGAAATCATGCATTTAACACGTTAACGCCACTGTGTACTTGTGTTCAGGAGCGGAAGCAAAGGAGCCGGTGTGTCTCGGCGTCCCCGACATCAGGTTCTCGTAGACTTCAATGAACCAGCACATCCGGCTATAACCGTGGCGTTTACGTTCAAGGTGGCTGTTCATTTATGTGTGTCAAATAATAATAAAAAAACATCATGTTAAGTACAAGAAAATAATGATTAAAAATGCATTTTGTTTGCGTACGCCATTTTGTCACCAGGCTATCTGTAAAACACTACAGAAGCTGACGAAGGGGTTTCTGAGGCACTTCAAAGTGACTCTGTGGAAGTATTACCCGCAATCCTTCATTGCTTCTCCCCAAAGCATGGACCTGGTGGACGTGGTGGACCGACTGCTTGAGTGTTACAACCTCCAGGGATCTCTGCAGCTAGTCAAAGCCCTTCTGGAGGACATGGGGCAGGGTCAGCTTACTGACTACCTCGAGTATTTATGCATTCAAAGTATGCACGTCCCATTTTATTCCTGTCTTATCTTTTTCTGTTTCATAATTCAAAATGTGCCAGTGCACAAGAAGATTACACGATTTTCTCATAACATCTAATTTTACACCTTTTTTGTAGATGAAGTACGCTTTGCGCTGAAGCAGACTCTGAAGAGTAAGTACGGGGTCATCTCTGAAGACTACGGCACACACGGAGATAGGTCCTTCCACGATATATTCACCGAACTCCACATGATACCAATGGGAGACAACGGACCGAATATTGAGCACGAATACAGGAACATAGGAAAATTGCACACGCATTACAAAATAGACCCACCAATTTCAAGCAAGGATATCTTCAGCATCGGTAAGACCGACGAGAAATCTGCAAGGGCTATTCTGATGACTGGTGTGGCAGGGTCGGGAAAGTCCATGGCAGTACAGAAGTTCATCATGGACTGGGCCGAAGACCGGTCCCACCAGCACATTTCGTATATCTTCCCACTGCCCGTAAGAGAGCTCAACAAGTACCAAGGAACGAAGATTAGCTTGGTGGAAATACTAAAGCAGTTCTACCCAGACACCAGTAAGTTGAAGGACATATCCCGTGTCGAAGGACCCGTGGCGTTAGTCTTGGATGGTATTGACGAGTACACCCAGAAGCTCAACTTCCATGGCACTGAGATGTGGTGCGACTTCAGGGAAGACGCAAAATTCCACGTGCTGTTGGTCAACCTACTCAGAGGGAACGTGTACTTCAACGGCCTGCTCTTGGTTACGTCTCGGCCGCTGGGCACAGAGGTCATTCCCTCCGAGATGATGCATGATGTGATCGAGTTATGCGGGTTCACCGACGACCAAAAGGTGGAGTACTTCAAGAAGAGGTTTACGGACCCGGTAGAAGCGGATCGGGTGATTGCCCATGTCAACTCGTGCAAGACCCTCCACATCATGTGCCACCTGCCGCTGTTCTGCTCTGTGTTGAGCCAAGTGTTGGAGGGTATGTTTACAGCGCAGAGAGCGGGGGCGCTCAGGGAGCTACCCCAAAGCATCACCCCGATCTACACCCAGTTTCTTCTCAAGGTCTTGTCCCAGCGACACTTCAGAGCTCCAGCTCGAAGCCAAGACGAGGAGAGAGATTTCCTGGTGAACCTGGGGAAGATGGCTTGGCTCATGCTGGAAGAGGGAGAGGTGACAATGTCCAAGAAACACTGGGAAGCTGGTGGGCTAACCATCAAGGAGGCTGTGGTGAACAGCGGCTTGTGCACTGCCTTTTTGGTGAGACAGTATGTCATGTATGCTGATAAGGTCCAGTGCTTCATTCACTCCACCTTTCAGGAGTACATGGCCGCCCTGTATGTCTTTCTAGTGCTCAGGAGCCAGGGAAAGAGTGTCTTCAAGGAGCCGTTGAAAAGAAAGATGACTTTAAGCTTTAAGAGGAACAGGGAACAGCTGAAGGTTTACGCAAACGCTTTAGAGGGGACCCTACTCTGTGAGGATGGGAGATACAACGTTTTCCTGCGATTTCTCTTTGGCATGGCGTTGAACAGTAATGTTGAGCTCCTCAAGCCTTTCATCAGTTCTTCAGAGAATTGGCCATCTGTCGTTCAGGACACTGCTTCCCTTATTTATAAGAAGAAGAGTGAATATCTTCACAGTCATCCTAACACTAGCGCCATCTTTCAGTACTTTCTGGATGAACTGCCTGAAATAGCAGCAGCAGCAGCATCCAAGTGACTACACTATAGCATTAGTTTAATTTGGTTAATCATTAGTTAATCATTTGGAAGCTTTTGTACTCTGCTAAATCCCCACGGACATGCATAGGCCTACATAAAAATACACCCAAAAGGAATAGAACTGCATTGATTGCAAATGTTTTGAGCATTTAATAAAACATTTTCACTTTTGTTTTAACTAGCATTCATTTTTAGTCGAGTTACTCTTTTTTATTAAGTATTTAGTATTGAAACACCCTTAGAAGAAACTACACAAATTAGAACTGACACCAATTTGTTTAATTACATGAACAAATCCATAGATATTACATTGCAAAAATCCAGTTTTCAGCTGTGAAACAATAGATTTGTTTAACCCTGTGTTACATTGACATGTTCTCATGGTTACATGTCAAGTTTTTATCCAGTTTACTAACCGAATGGTAGCCTACATATTACACTATCCTCGTCTGTGTGTGCTCGTAGGGTGACGTGCTTCTTGGCCACCCCTACAGGATTCATCACCACACAAACAAAAGTAGATCTCAAGTCCTCAGTCGTGACGTTCTTCAGCATCAAATTCCGCTGGACGGCACCATCTGAAGATAATCTGCAAAAAGTCCATCTTTATTATTAGGCCTACAACCTGTTAGGCACTACAGCTGAACCCTGTGTTCTTTGAGACTTGTTATATATTAAATAAAACTTGAATATAAAACTAAACATAGGTGATAGGCTACAGTTAATTGGAATAGCCAGTTATGCTGTATATTTGAAGTGTGTAGGTAGGTACTTTATTGATCCCTGGAGGGACATTTCTTCGTTACAGCAAACATACAGGTAGACAACATAAATATTAAGCAATACAAATTGAAATATGCACAATAAAAATGTTTTACCTAAATGAAAAATACCTATAATATATATAAATATGCTAGATAAAAATACACAGACTTGGAATGAAATACACCTATGAAATATACACAAGTATACAGCTGAAGTATGAGAAATACTGTATGCCCAAATTAATGAATATACACAAATTAATGCAGGGGGGGGGTTGGTTAGGCCAGGGATGCATATTCTATATTTGAAGTGTGTAGGCTATATCAAGTGTCTAATAGGCTATAAATGAAAGTGAGAAAACACTTACTCTTCCATCTCTGATATTCGTGAAGTTAACAAAGCTTGGGGGAAGGATCCGTTCACCAGCCAGTAGATCAGGGTCAGCTCATCTTCACAGTTTGGCTTCGCCTCGCAGTCGATCACAAGCGGTGTTCCTATTGAGTAAATCCAACACAAAATGACCCTAAATCTTTTTCCGTAGCCTATATTTAGCATGTTTATGCTCATTGAATATTATGACATCTATATAAAAGAGAAAGATCTATTTGAACTGCATAGCCTATGTATAGATTACCTAGATGAGCTTTTAATTGGATGTGGTCTGGACCAATGATCTCAGGAGATGTGTCTGTGGAAATGTGATAAACAATGTTAATGACATTATTTGCAGAATTGGGTGACATTAGATTTGTACTCATCTGTAGAACTGACCAAGTGAGGCATCAGAGAACCCAAGGCACAGCAGCTGAGCTGAAGAAAACAAGACAAGTTAATTAAAGACGATTTAATTAAAGACTAATAGGCGACCAAAAACTACAAAGTCAAACACAAGAGATCATTACCTATAAGAACATGCGTCTGCTTCATGTTGGCTTCGTGTTGCTTTTCGATACCTTCTCTTATCATTACTCACCATTTAGGTCTGCTATATATACACCACTCACTTCCTACACACCTACCACTAGTGTGCGCACATGCATGTGGTGGGGAAACCCAATCATGTTCACACACATTGTGTTTCAGTGTTGTCCTCGAGACAAAAGACACGGGTTTGATACATTTGTACACCGGGTGACATTTATTAACAAATATTCATTCAAACAAAAGGGTGACAACTGAATAGACAAATACGTTTATGTCAATTCCACCATCCCTCCCATTCTTGTTGAATACAGTATTGATGAGGCAGTGAGTGAACATTAAGACCTCAGAAAGTAACCCTTGAACAGTGGAACAGTGAACAGAACGCAGTGCAAAAAATAAAACAACCTACGACTGGCACTCTGTAATGTCTGACACCTCTAATCCAATAATTAACCAGCACTACATAGGGGAGTTGGCAAAGGTGACACAAAAAGTAAAAGGCTAAAGGACAGGATTATAGGAGAGAAGAGAGGTGGGGAGACCATAGCACTAATAAAAGTGATACCACTTTCTCTCATCCTCAGATTCATTTTGAAAAGTCAAATTCGATTCACGAGAAAAGTAAAAAAATGAGACAGCAGAGAGAACCTGCTACACCAATGATATTTGAGCACAAAAGGGGAGAGGGCACATTGTCACCTCATTATAAATTAAATATTGTATCCAGGTATAGGATACATAATATCACAATACCATCTGAAAATGTGTAGTTAAATTTCGCTTTTGGGGATTAATAGTTAGGGCATTAAGTTGATTAAGGGGTAAGAATAAAACCTATATCCAATAAGATCCATTTAGTGTTTATTGTGGAAACCCAATGCATTAACAGTACTTAAGACATACGTTTGGTGTGGGAAAAGCACCTCTCCATTTAAAACAAGCAGTTCTGCATGAGGCTGTCAAATTCTCAGAAACCAAAAAAAATATATATATATTTCCAATAATCCGAGACAGACATCCAAATTCATGTTACTAGTAAAATTCAAATCAACTGTAAATACAGATATGCTTGTGCCTATAAATACATACAAAAAGGTACATATCTAGACACATTGAAAATCTTGTTTGAGTTCATCATTCGGCTGCCAGGTCCAGCGAGCCAGTGCATCTTCTTCTTTGTCTCAACAGGTATGTCCATCTTGCCACCCAAAAAATAATACAAATAAAAATCATTCAAGGCCAAGGATATAGTTGATGCCTTGGACAAGTCCTATAATAACCGGTTGCCAGGCGACCAGGTACCGAAGCCAGTCCAGAAGCTGTCCATACATCACGTGTGGTCTCTCCCAGCTTAGGAGTGGGTTAAGGAGTAAAAAACCCTGTGTTTACACATTTACCATTACTATACTATTTACTCATTTAGCAGACGCCTTTATCAAAGTGACTTGAATTCAGATACAGGGCACTAACAAGCAGGTAGGGGTTAATGACATGTACAGCTAGGCTTAGTTTGGACAATGGGGATTGAACCTAGTACCTCTCGAGCTGAGAGTCGAATACCCTAACCACTACACACTCCTGCCAGTCCCCCCGAAATGTAATTAGACATGGGGAAACATAACACGTGAGCGATAACCACTGTAGACAATAGGTCGAGGCGCCATTGCCGTTCATGTCAAGTTTTGTTTGTGACGTACAACAAGCCTTTTGACACATTGGTTGCTGTGGGAACCTGAGGTATCGCATTTTGTTTGAGCCACAAAAAAAGGAAGAGGAACTTGCGCTATTTAACCTGCGAAAATCACCTCAGCCTTAACCGCCAAGCTGCCTTGACATCTACGAAACAAAACCAGATCAACTAGTCACATGCAACCAGCAAAGTGACCAAAGACAAAGCATATCTGGGCATGTGTTCAGTCTAAACTGGATTCAACTGGCTTTTTCTGTGGGCCTGTGAAGGGTTAATGATTATGGCCGAATGACAAAACAACGGTGTTGAACCCTCGACTGGTCCTCATTTTGTAAATGATGTCTTCATCTTATGGATCTATAAATGCCCTCTGATGTCTGCCCTGCTTTCATTGATATTGGTCCATAATTGTACTTTCTTGGCAACTTTGTTGTCAGGTGAAAAAACATGTAAGCTGATATATTGCTTTGAATAACTAAGCTAATATCTTGTCTGCAAGTGATTCAAAAGCAGATCATTATACAGATCATTAATCATTATGCAGATCCAAGCTGATTTGGTGATTTGATTACTAATAGACATACAAGGTGTTGAAACCATCAGGTGTGGTAATAGGGGGGTGAAGAAGACGATGTGTGTGTCTTAATGCAGTATTAACATTACGCAACAAAGATATTTTGGATGGATTGTGAAGAAGAAGGGTTATGCGTGTGAAAAGCAAGCAAACAAAGGATACGGGTTGCTGAACATCCTCTTCAGGTCCACCTTCTCTTTGCAGTACGGGCAAGTCTGCTTCTTTCCCACAATGCACCAGCCTCTTATGCAGAACTCGTGGAATCTGGAGAGTAAGTTAAGGTTGACTTCCTGCTGCAAAAGGTCAACTTCCGAAAACAGAACTGTTACGTGATAAAACATGATCCTCCTTCAGGTGGGATCAGCTGATCCTGTTACATAACAACTTACAATGATCATACATGAACACAACTTATCTTGTGTCTGGCGCCAACTTACGGGAAGTTAGTGACTACCGTAAAATAAAAACTGATATTCTGAATAGTTCAAATTGCTTTGCAGGAAATTCCCTCGCGTACAAAGAACGTTGAACTTTACACAGAGCATATTGGTCCGTTTTGACGGAAGGATACACGTGGTTGCAGGACAATCTGTACGTGTTCTCAATGATGCCCTCCTCGCTGACGTCTACGAGGATTTGTTGACCGCACACCGCGCAGATGTTGTCCGAGAGGTGCTTGGTTGGCATCCCCGATGCACTGTAGTACTAGAAGGTGGAAACAATATGGAGCAGTGGTTAACTGTGGGTTATTATGCACCAGTACACTGCACTGATATTCTACCGAAGTAGTGTTGAAAAAAGCATTGCCTGCTAAAAAAGGTGTGTGTGTGTGTGGGAGTTAAATCTACGACTGATGTGTTGGGTTCCTAGTGTTGACAGGTTTTAAGGTTAGTTGTCCAACTATTTACCACAGTAATCTACCATACGACATGCGTTATGTAGTATAAAATATTACAAAAACAAAAGTTGAAATGTTTTGCATGAACCGATATGAAAAACCGAAACCTAGAAAACGGTTGATCAAGTATCCCGACAGCATCTTCCTGATCTGTCTACACATGTCTAATTACAGACGTCTTCAGGGCCCAGTAGTTCAAAACTTTTAATCTTAATCAGATCAGATTTTGAAATCCAATTTTTTGTGATCAAACTGATCCCAATCCTCTGTTGTCGGTTTGAACTACCCGTTTTGAAGATTTGATCCAGATTAAAGCTTGGATCTGATTTCCTGATCTGATTGGATATCAAAGTGATTCTAATCCTGTTTTTGGTTTTGAACTACTGTACCCAAAATCAAAATCGGGATTAAAGATAGGGATTAAAAGTTTTGAACTACTGGGCCCAGGTGACCAGCCTAATGTCCTGTAAAGTGCACAGGCGTCCACCGGGTGGCGCAATCAAATTATCTATTTACAGAAATATATTGTAACAGAAGTGTGACAGTCATCTCACCCCAAATGTTGAAGCCATGAAGTCTGCACACATTTCAGCAAAGTCTCTTCCCAAAACGCCATAGTACAGACCGTAGAACAGCAGTGAGACACCAAAGTCCATTGCATCATCCGGCTTTATTCTGAACAGAAAAGACATTCATTTCCAATTAGAGATCAACATAACCACTTCTATGCTGTTGGAAGTAACCCCTCAGAGTGGAATATTTAAGAAAAGCCGGGTGTGAATTTACTTTTGTGAATACAGTGACTCAACTATATTCATAACCTGCAGTGCGTAATTGACACTTTGCACCACTGCTTAGTCAAGTGACTTTGTTGAGTTTTTTTCATTTTTTAAATTCTGTTTTCAGGTCAAACACATGGATAATTAATCATTTAATTAAATTGTTGTGCAATATCTGCATCAGATACGCTATGCCTATACTGTATTACTGCATACCTGTGGGGAAGATACAGATATAGGCTTATGATTGTGGCTGTTGGTTTTTAGTGTGATTGCCATCCTCCACTAGGAGGCTCCACTAGGGGGCACCACTAGGGGGCACCACTTTATACATCTCCAGAAAGTTACGGATGGCCACGGTAATCCTTCTATTGTATGAAGGCAAATGTTGCAAAATGCCAGAGCTTGTAGACTTGATGTGAGAACTTGTAGAAGAAAAATGTGAACTTGTATGTTGACATTTTCACTTGTATAAAATATTCAGTCACACAGGTCTGTGTTCTGAATGTGAAGTCACAGAGAAAATATTCACAAATGTGTAGATTGATATTTACATAAATACAGTAACAGCTGCAAACTTCCAATATTTTTTTTAAAATTGAGACAGTTTTCTAGTACAACCACAATTCGGTGATCAGCCTCTCGAATCGGTCTCTGCAACTTCCTGCATAACAAAGTCGAATCTGCACGCCTTCACTTTTGCAACACTTCTTGCGATAGATGTGTTGCAAAACTTGCAATCAGAAGACGAAGCGCTCTTTTGCTCTGCTGTCCTCCATGTCTTGGAGACATACGTTTCTTCCAAAAGCTTTGTTTTGGTAAATTATTACTGTAATTAATAAGATCAATATTCAGATTTCAAAGGCTTCAAATGAAACTTCAAAGTTTTATTACGGAAGACTCAGTCATATAAGGGAAACGCAGATTTTGGCGTTTTGTTTTTGCAAAATAAATAGTTCAATAAGGTGGAGACGTCGGTGGCCGTTTCTTAGAGTGTGTGTGTGTTTCGTCTTATGATTGGTTCCCCAAGGTACAAGGCTGACTTGTAACTGTACTGGAAAATGGGTAAAAAAAAATATGAGTAAATGTTGGATTACAAGTTTGCAGCTCATTTTATTTATGTAAATATCAATTTACACATTTGTGAATATTTTTTCTGTGACTTCACATTCAGAACACGGGTGTGTGACTGAATATTTTAAGTTCTCACATCAAGTCTACAAGCTCTCGCATTTTGCAACATATTTATCTTCATACCATTGCCTCCTATGTGGCGCTACTACTATAGTTAGTGACTAAACCAGGGACTTTTTTGACTGGGAGCCTATATATGGGGGGGGCATTACTCTCCGCTATACGCTGCATAGATTTTCTTGTGCGCTGAGAATGTGCGCGAGCAGTGCGCGATTGCCCGTGACCCGTGAAATGTATCTTTATCTACATTTATTTATTTTTTAAATCAAAATTGTCTGGGAGCCATATGCCGTCACCAGAAGAGCCATATATGGCTCGTGAGCCATAGGTTCCCGACCCCTGGACTAAACGAAGAATACATAAAACCAACATTAAAGTGTCCTCTCACACCATGCATAAAAACAATAAAATCATGTTTTAAAGGTTAAACCAACTTCTACTTTTAATAGTTACAGTATTTCACCTGAAATATCCGACATCATCTAAAAAATAATAGTAATATGTAGTTAGCAAAGCACCTAAAACCATGAATGAAAAAGAGAGGGTTCGGGGTGACGTTACATACCTGAAAATCAAGTTTATACCAAAAAGGGTGAACATGACGACAGTGTACCCAACTATTCCCGTAGCATAACTGATCTTATAGAGCAGCAGGAACCACTTGTAGACCAACCTGGCGAACAAAGAAACAGCCAATAGTTAAACACCATAACAATGCGTTTGGAGAACAAGTCAATGCATGAAAAGTATTGAATCAATATCTGCACACAACATTGGAGACCATACGGTGTGTGTGGTGTGTCCGCGGGGTTGGTACCTGGGCGTAGTACAGTCGAGGGGCTTGCGAGTGGCGCGGAACGAGACGTAGGCCGTGACCACGGAGAAGATGAACCACGTGGAGAGGAATCTCCACCAGTGGAGCTTGGTGGTGAAGTAGAGCGGCACCACCCACATCTGGAACAGCGTCACGAGCTATGATACCGCAGGGAAGGTTGGTGTTGGAGAAGAGACAATGGTGATTATTGACAGGTTGTTGTCAAGGGACATCGAGCAAGACAACGACAAAGATAGATTGGGTCGTTTCTATAGTCTGAGCATTCCTGTATATGGCAGACAGAGTGATAAAGGACACTTAACTTCTGTTTGAAATGACGTAAAAGAAGGCACAAAACATTTTGTTTAACATTTAGTTTAGCATTTGACTGATGGAAAAAAATATTTTAAAGGAATAACACTTAATGCACTTAATTTAAATAACTTAATTAAATATTCCCAATAATCTACAGCAGTCTCACTCTCTGAAACCCATGATCAATTGTATGTGTGGTTTTGATTGATGGCTAAACAGAATGGTGCACCTAAGTGAATAGCTAAAGGGTGTAGCTACCCATTATAATTCCATCTCAGTAATAATCCTGTGTGTGTGTGTGGCCTTACATTGTATGACTTGGAGTGTCTCTGTTTCCATTGGACAAGGACTAGCTGCGCGACGACGAGGGTGACGATCAGAATGAGCACCATCTCTGCGTGCATGGCCTCATGGCCCTTGTGTTTGGCATGCATTCTCGCATGCTCTACCCTGCAGAAAGACACACACACATACACTCAGTTAACGGTCACCAGGAACGTCACCGCCACAGTTATCTTCTTGACCAACAAGCTAGGTAGACGCACTCTCGCTGTAAACCACCTGGAATGACTCAAAGTCAATCAAATCTGTTGTAATTTGTTCTGTACCGCTTTGTTGTACCAACAAAGCCCAAATAACTTAATCCTGATCCTTAAACCAAAGATATGAGAGCAATTTATGCAACACTGGTCCTACACAGCAATTTTAAATAGAAGCAAATGTAGTAGGGTTTAAATTAGTTTCATTAGGTATTTCAGATTGCATTATGACAAACAGTTGATTTATCTTGACTGACCTCCACTTATCTTCTGGTGAAAGCTTGGAGAGGTCAACCTGATCAGCAGAAAAGAAAGAATGGGAAATTATTCATAGGCAGGAAAACTCAGTGGCAGCAATACTAGTAAAATAAGCACAGATTTTTACTTTTAACTGCTTTGTATAAAAAGAAAATTGCTTGGAATAAAAAGAAAAATGGGCCTTTTGTATTTGGACCGAATTTCAACTTATGAC
>OMKN01003300.1:11187-21656 GCA_900302345.1 Melanonus zugmayeri | reverse complement strand
TGTACTCCCTACCTACTAATAATCTACCTACCATTTAATAGTAATCATAATAATAATAGCAAATAGAAGTAACTATTGTTGGTGTTTTCACCCCATAGAAGTAACTATTGTTGGTGTTTTCACCCCTGTAGCACTTTGGGATTCATGGCAAATGAAAAGTGCAATATATAAATAAAATGCAGTATTATTATGATTATTATTATGATTATGATTATTATTATGATTATGATGATGATTATTATTATTATTATTATTTAAACTATTAAAAAGGTCTCAGAAGCTTATATACAAGTGAGCCAATCGATTCGCCTGGCATCGATTGATATACTTTCAGGCCCAAAGTGACGGAGAGCTCCACCTCAAGTGACTCGTGAACTCTACCTTGAAGCAGCCGCTTCAAGGTAGAGTTCGGGAAACACTCGCGAAATGAAAGGTCTACCTTGAAAAGTGTCCCTTGAAAACCTTCGCGAAAACTCAAGGTATGCCGGTATCGGGGAACGCACCCTAGGCCTATTAGAGCCTACTATTGCTACTTTTGCTACTTTGAATTTGTAACTTTTTGAAATAAATAATTCTGGTCCCTGGCATTGCTGCTTGCAGCTATAATTATTATTACCGATCTATAACCGGAGGCTAACCCTCCATTATTGGCCCGATCAAACAAAATGGCGGTGCTAGAGAGCTCATTTCCGGTTTAGGCCTAACCGTGAGGCCTAACCGATTTTTCCTTTTTTTTTGCTTCATATTTAATGACTTTTCCTAATTTAATGGGGACAACTGGGTAAACATAAAATTAACATTTTCAATGTCCTGTACACATTTTGTACGCATCGGTGTTCTTTGTGGTCAATTTGACCCCAGGCTAGTGAATTTGATTAACGCACGTCTTTTTCTCAGTTTAAGTTTTATTAAAATATTCGCGAAATAGTCGCGATCTGGGAAGCGGTGTGATCCCTCGCATCAAAAACGCCCCTGTGGATCATTGCCTTAACTGAATGCAAGCGTCCAACTATCGCGCCACATCAGACGCTCTCTGTCTTAACTGAATCCGTTAAATAAACTAAATGAATGAGCCGTTCCTCGTCCATTCTTCCAATGCGAGCGACAGGAAATGGAAACAGGGTGCGGACACCATGTCCTAACAATGCGATGCGAGCATCAGTGACAAAATCACTTTGATTGCTTTGTTTTCTATTGGAATGTCCTGACCGGCCGCGAGCGACGCAGCGCGACGCAACGTCGGAGTTGCGTCGCATTATTAGGACATGGTGTCCGCACCCTGTTTCTATTTCCTGTCGCTCGCGTTGGAAAAGAATGGACGAGGAACGGCTCATTCATTTAGTTTATTTAACGGATTCAGTTAAAGGACAGAGAACGTCCGATGTGAAGCGATGCGGCGCGATAGTCGGACGTTCGATGGGCTATTTTTTTATTCATTTCATATCATAGAGCAGACGTATGTATTCTTGTTGTGTTTTCGTCTTCGGGAAAGGAAACAACACGACTCCCCCAGCCAAACTCTTGGGGTACCTACTATCCGATTTACAAACACCATAAGCACAGCGCTTCACCATTTTGCTTGACGGACCTTGTTTACGTAGTAACGGTTGCTACAATGTATGATTGGACAGTGACCGTTTGGGGGCGGGGTTTTGCGGTCATTGTCATAAGGTCAATTATTTCACATTAATTTATAGCCAAGTCAATAAAATTGTCACATCCCCTAATCAGGAGAGGAGTGTGTGAGAGAGAGAGAGAGAGAGATGAAGACACTATGGAGGGGAGACACGGTGTCTGCAGGTCCTTAAAAAGTCTTAAATTGTTTCAAATTCAGATTTATTAATAAAAGGCCTTAGTTGTATAATGAGCTACATCTATGTATGGTATTTATTAAGATTGATTTCACAAGGAATCAGAGAGAGAGAGAGAGAGAGAGAGAGACACGTGTCTGCATCAGATTTAGTAATAAAAGGCCTTAGTTGCTGTGGTATAATGAGCTACATCTATGTAGGCTATTTATTAAGATTGAAGGAATCATAGAATATGTTTAACAGCAAGGAACATAGGAGCAGCCTTCAGCATTAACCCCTTATAGGCTAGGCCTATAAGAGGCTGTAATACATTAGAGCCTACTATTGCTACTTTTGATTTAATTAATAAAGTATCTTGAAATAATTCTAACGAAGAGACTCAAGACTCCGGGTTTGCGTGTAAATATATATCTAAAAAAAATAGGTCTGCACAAAAATAAATGTACGCCTACCAGTCAAGCGTCTGTCCGTCGTTGGTGCCAGTGCAGCTTTTGTGTTCAGTCCTCTTGAGATCATTAGTGTGCGTTCTGTGTATCCGTGTGAATGAATGATCCCCAAGTCCTAAGTTTACGGTCTATTCTGTCTCAAAGACTGATTTTGGGTGCCATCAAGGGGCAAGAAGTGGTACTGTCGCACAAAAAGCAGATCTATATCATACTGTTTATGACCACAGGGCTAAACCCCTGCTAACAGATTCTTTAAGTAGATCACAGTACAATAGCACTGTATTGTCACGGTCCTGCCCCAACCCCATGCACTTCTTGTTTTCCCTGTGTGTTTTTGAAATGTTAATCATTGATTCCTGATTCTATTTAAGTTTCTTGTGTCTGCCCCAGAATCCTGTTTTGAGGGTTTATTCCCCCTGCGATTTGGTTCACCCTTTGCACCAACCTGGTATATTGGATAGTAGTACAGCATAGTACAATCAGTATAACTTATTCTCTGAACAATAGAGATTTGATCAGTGAGACAGGTTCTGATCTGTATAGTACATTATTTTGTATTTGTGTTTAGTGCACTATGGGCCTGGACCACAAGAGCCCCTTCCATTATGATTACTTAACAGTCATGGGAAGATGAAAGATGGAGGGAAAGAATAAAAGCTACTTCTGTGGTCTGTTGTACTAAGAATGTGGTTCTTGATTAACATTTTACTACAATTGTGTACTGGTGGTGGTACACTTATCAACCAGCATTGAACCAATTTCAATCAATTTGCTCAAAGCTCATATTTGATTTAGAAGTTGTGCTAAAATGTTGCAGCTGTGTTGTCATTTAGGTGTTTTTTAACATTTCAAAACTATTATAGCTCAAGGGACTGGATGAGAACACATGGGGCTCACAGAGTCTTCACATTTCAAAATGTATTTGACAAAATTGTTGTTTGATAGGAATACCAACAGCAAGCATGCTGTTTTGATAGTAATCACAATATTAGCAGCTGTCGCCCTGCACACAGAGATGTGCACTGAATGTTGGACTGCAAAAGTCAGCCAACATGGAAGAGCAGATTACCTTGACAACTAGCCAAAGCAGAGCATTTTGAAATGTATTTGTATTTATTTGAGCCTAACACTAATAGATTCTGTGCACATAATTTACTGAGCTGTTTCATTCATACAATGTAAAATCAAGCATCTGACAAAGATATTAATTCTCTCTTCTGGCTTTTGCAGTAATATGGGATGAGAATGAATTAAAAGTGGTTTTTACTACTGGTTTTGTATTAGTGTGAAACTCGATAAACACGCCAACTGTCTCTCAAGAGAGGAACCAATGATTCTGCTATCATTGCAGAAAAGACTATTGTACTATTTCTATTATAATAGTAAGACTATAATATTGTCACATTAGAATTAGTTAAATAGTCATTTCACATTATACAGACTATTTGACTATTTCTAATGTGAACCTGAGTTTACTATATATTCATAAGAATACATATTTGGTTGCACAAACAAAATGGTAGAAAAGAGACAGCAGGAAGACTTGCAAATATACTTAGTACACAGACCACTAAACTAAAACTCTTGTCGGACAGATGTGGTCAGATATGAGCTCTGCTGTAAGACATGAAACTGCTGTATCCTCCCTTTTCATACATTTATCTTTGTTTTTTATCAGTTGCCCGACACACGAAAATATGTGATGAATAGTTTTTGTAAAACACATTTCCTCCTGTCTCCTTCGCCTTGGCTTCCATAGAGACATGTTAGTGTTGAACGTGACACATGGTTATCTGGAATTGAAACTTGTTGGCAATATGACACAAACCATTTTTATATGACTTTTGATGGGCAGTGTGTGTGTGTGTGTGTATAGACCTATATTCACTCTCTGTCCCTGTGCAATAGGCTACCCTACAGTTTAATGGGTTAAGACTTGAAGAATGGTCAATGGTTTACTTTCACAAGATTTAACACAAGATGGTTTTAGTTGAATAAACTGATCGATTAATAGGCATATACTAATTCTTTTTATACACGAGTCCCTAGTGGATTTATTTTTGCAATACTAAATGAAAATGGGGGGACTATGGGGACTATTTCTTCCAAATACCCTTCCCTCCTGTTCAATCAGCAGCAGGCCTTTTGACACTATTCCTGTTCTTAACCATTTTTGTTGAAAAGCAAAATGATCTCCCAAATACTACAGAAGTCAAGCTTTGTAGTTGTATTTCCTTGGCAAGGAAATAACACAATCTGGCACCCTAGTTCTGTACAGAAAGTATAAATAATTAAGTTGAGTGTGAGTGTCATTCGAAGTGATCCTCTGGGGTTCATATTTAAATGGCTTCAGTGAAACGTTGCGTTTTGAAACTAAAGCCTGAAACCACGCGGTCTACGGATAAAACCAGCGCGTTTGTGTGATTAACGAATGGCTAACACGTCGGACGTAAAGTTGGCCCCCCAGTTCTCTCGTCGGTTTCTTGTCCTGGCGTGGGTTTCGTGGTCTGTCAACATTTAGTAAAAAAATCATTTATTTTATTAGCTTACGTTAACTCCCAACGACTCTGTGTTGTTCACCGCTGATACGCTCCCGGCGCTGTCCATCACGGAGCACTCTTCCGCACTGTCAGAACGCGCTCGTCTCATTGGTCGAATTGCGTGTCTTTCAAAGAAGCGCCGCGACGCGATTGGCTCGTTCTCCGGCGTCCAACTGCCTTTTGCTGTACCTGTCTCGCTGTGATTGGCTGACGGGGCTCTTCCTGCTCCCGCCCCCCTCCGTCAACCACTTCCAAGGAAGAAGGAACTGGCTCGAGACGCATGTGTCAATACTGCACTGCAGGATCTTCCCGCTGCTATGTGACTCCTCGGGGGGGATTACGGTTGTCTTTGTGCGCGGTGGGAAGTGAGCTTCGTTAAGTTAAGATTTACAACTTAGGCGTCTCGGGTTTATAGGCGGTGCGGCGTAGGGAAAAGTAGTGAAAAAGGCTTTTGGAAGTGGAGCGTGGCAGCAAAAAAAAAAAAGAAAAAGAAAAGGGGGGGTCTTTCTTTCCTGTTGTGTGTGCGTGCGCGCGCGCGCGCGTGTGTGTGTGTGTGTGTGTGTGTGTGTGGGGGGGGCTGACGTAGAATATGGCGGAACATCACCCGGTTTCTGACAGCAAACACAAATCGCCCGCAAACGTCGGCGGCGCGTCTTACTCCGGGAATGGACGCACCGGCAGCAGCGCTTCTTCCTCAGCGGTGGTAGGAGGAGGAGGAGGAGAACCGGGCACCACCACCACCACCACCACCGGCGGAGGTGGAGGTTTGTCGGGCGGGTTGGCGCAGCCTGCCGGGTGGCAGTCGCTGCTGTCGTTCACCATCCTCTTCCTGGCCTGGCTGGCCGGGTTCAGCTCCAGACTGTTCGCCGTCATCCGCTTCGAGAGCATCATCCACGAGTTTGACCCCTGGTGAGTCGCGGCGCTCTGCGTCTTGTCTGTCCGTCTCCCTGCACTCATGTTCGGGGGAATTGACCCAGAAGAGTGTAAGAGTTTACGATGACCTGACACGAAGCGTTACATACCGGGACTCTTCCGTTTCCTTTAAATATCATAACGTGCGATGTTGTCTTGCCGGCTGATAACGCGTTGTTTTAATCTTGCAGCTTTTATGTGCGTAATCATTTTGTTGTTGAGGATCTGGGACGAAAATAATGGGGGGAAATCGTTACACAATTGGTGGTTGGGTGACAGTCAAGAGGTTTGAACCCGGAAAGGGGAAACCAACCAACCACCATTCGGCTGAAGTTGTCGACTAGATTGGTGTCCTTTGTTTGGTCAGCCGTTCACTTCTGTCATTTGAATGACCCTGTTAGATGTTTTACTTTATGCCTATAACTGTACCATCAAAGAATAATTTAGCTGCTCTTCTTCACAAATATTGATATCTTACAGGGGCCATATCGTCCTCATTTGCACATACACATGAACGTGTATTATTGCATAGTCTAATAGTGTTGCATGACTTGACAATGACATGGTTAATATTTTTTTAATATAACCTAAATTTACACATAAAAGTGATTTGTATATTTTCTGTCTAATTCTGGTAGAAATTGTGTGTGAAATTAGCTTTTGTTGCTGTCAGCAGCTGGTGGTTAGATTATTGGCCAGAGTATTAAAGTGTTAAAGTCATTGGTTATATTATCAGTTATGCCTGCAGACTAAAAGCCTAAAAATGCAGGCTTCCCCAATCTATGTATATACCCGAAGCAAAACAGCTGGCACATTGCCTAACTAAGATGCTATTTGCATTACTTCCAAATTGCTTCCATCTTATTTAAAAATATCTTCATGCTTGGTTCTTTCTATAATTGTCAAAGCTATCATCAAGCTTTTGACTTCCATGTTATATACGGGGTAGTTGTTATACTAATGTTTTCACAATTTTCATGCAGTGCTTGCATTTTCGTATCCATAGGTGTTTAGATTACTCTTTGTATGTACACACAGGTATTTTACAGAAACTAATTGTTGTTTTTTTCAGTAGAAGGTTCATTAGAGGCTACTACTACTAAGCCTAAGATCACCATTTAATTGCACTGAAGCCTGCAACTCTGACCTCACCACAAGGTTACACTCAGAGAGTACAAGAGGAGAGTCGCAGTAACAGTTGTCTGTCTCTCTGTCTGTCTTTATTATGCCACGTTGTTAGTGTGTCTTCTCCTTCAGGGGGGCTAGATGGTGCTGTCACTGTTGCCAACAGGGTGCCTATCAGTTGATGGGTTGCTATACTTTAATCATGCAGTGTGTTAATCTTGCATTGAACAACATCAGAAAAAAAACCCTGCTTCATTAGCGTTTGTGTCTCTCTCTACACTAAGCGCACTCGTAGCAAGCTGGACCTCCCCAGGAGTGTGTTTCTGGCAGGGGCAGAGGGGACAGTTTGCCGTATCCATCATGTTCTGCTTCATCGTGAAGCAAAATGGCTAATCATTAGTAACAGATTTTTAGTGCAATTAGTGTCATTCGGTGGGCAGTCCACTCCTGAGCGATAATGATGGGGCTTCTATCATGGCAATGTACAATTTTTTGTTATTCAATAAAAATAAAAAGCTTCACATTGGAAATAGGCTTCCTGTTCATTTAGCTGTTGGTGATATAGCCATTTCTTTACGTGTTAGACAAGCAAAAGGGATGAAGGCTTTATTGACATATGACAAGGGTTGGTGGTTGCAGTGTGAAGGGATTATTCTTCTGAACAAAAATCCTCAATGGCCCTTTGTAAAATGCATGCAGGTGGGTGGGTATGGAAAGAGACAATGTGTAATAATAACATGACTAGTCTAATGCAAAGCCATTTTTGTTCATTCCCTTCTTGCCTACACGACTAGGCTAGTAATGGGATAAATATCCCATTGGCTTTCTAAGGATTTAAATTATGATTGTGTGGCTGTGTGCCTGTCTCAATTATCCTGTGGCTGGGCTATAGAATTGGTTAAGAGTTGTGCCACATTACAAGGCGTGCTCCCAGAATGAATATATCTTTCTGAAAGCATATTAGTGTTTTTTTTTTTCATCTTTATTTTTTGTTGTATCTGGCGATGGGAGGCATAAAAAGTGTTGCTGAGAGGTTTGAGAAGGGAAGGGCGCAGGGGAGGAAGGCATGATGGGAGGAGTAATGAAATGTCTCAGCTTGAAAGGGAATAGGGAAGCAGTTCCCCAGATTTAGCCCTGCTGGCTTCATTTGCACTGGCTGCCACCACAGATCAAATTCTTCCCTTTCCTATGTACCATGCACAGCATTTCCTGTACTATACGCTGCTAGGCTTCTGCACAGGGCCGAGGTGAGATTCATTGATTCATTCATGTATTTATTTCATTCATGGGACGTACAAAATAAATAATGCCAGTAAGAAGAGGATTCAATCTGGGCACAATAAAGAGTAAGAAATCTGAAACGGCTGTGTTTTGTTTGCCTAAGGGCATTCTGGAGAAAAAATGAACCTCCGTCCCCCGCTATCAGGGCACCTTGGGCAGGGCATCGCTAGTCCAGAAATGTGAGGTTGCCATCAGTGCTTGTACCGCTAGGGTGGCTGGGGGGCTCCTCCTGAAACATGACTCCTCTGAGCGATTGACTGCCAGCCTGTGAACGCCAGACATTTTGCCTGAGCAGAGAAGCCGAGATCCCACTGTTGAGTCCTTACTCCTAACAGGCAGAAAGCTACGAGAGATCACAGTGACACACACTGGGTGGCAGGGGAATGTAGGCCAGGCAAGAGGAGTGCGAGTACATTTTAATAAAATTATTTGATTTGTATATTTGCTTTTTGTCCTTTTGTGTGAAATGTAACAGAGGTTTTGTGATAATGGTAGCTGCTTGTTCCCTGTGAAGGGCTCATCATGACATTTTCTCTTGCCCCCTAGATGGTACTCCTCAACAGTACTGTTTTTTTCCCATTAGGCTCAGGTTTGGTAGCCACTCTGGGAATCTTGTTTGGAGTGCAGATATGTTACTCCTAAATCAGCCCAATTGTAAAGGCTAACATGAATAATGCATTTAATGCACCCCGGAGCCAGTGCCAAGTTTTTATTGGTGATTTTTATTTTGTTGCCTCTCCAGAAGCCCATTGGGAAGATGGTTGATATATAACCCTCATTTTCAGAAACATAAATAACGGTTTATGTATATATCCCCCATTTACAGACACATATCTGTGTACCAATCCAAAACCTGTAAAAACATTAACACATATACCCTTCCATGTCTGAGGCACTATGGCAGTTTGGCACTGTGATTAAGGATGTTTGATTGATGTAGAAGATTTAATGTCCCCTTGTCTCAACTACAGGCAATTCTATGTCCAAGTCAAAAGTGAATGTATAAAACATGACTTGGTTCATCATTTAATAATTTCCACAGATACAAAAGAGCCACTCTATTTGTTTTCAATAATGTTAAATGTGGTGTCAGTTACATTACAGCGGAAGCAGATGGATTTAATTGCTTAATTTAAAGAGAGTAATTTAAAGAGAGTAAATTGGACAGATTCCATAATTCCACCAAGCTAAATAAATCAGGAATTTAACACTCCTCTTTTATCATTTACAAGTAATTCTAAAAAAAAGGAAAAAAACCCTGAATGGTGTGGATTTGACTTCATTCGCCTTTGTGACCAGATGTCAGGCCTCCTTTGAAAAAAATCCAAACACTTGCAGTTTTAATTCCCAGGCTGGTTCTTCCAAAGATGCAAGGGCTGATTGCATTAGTGAATGCTGCCTGATTGTTTTCCTGTAATGATACTGATGCGTTTTATATTGATGATATGGTGAAACATTTTAGAATTAGTCTCTTTTGCCTTGTCTCTCTCTCTCTCTCTCTCTCTCTCTCTCTCTCTCTCTCTCTCTCTCTCTCAGCAGATCTGTTAACTCTGCTTCGTTACCTCGCACAACCCTGCATGCTGGCATGCCTCCTTTTTATCAGGATTTTTGTTTCTTTCCTGCCCACCCACTGCACACACCCACTGTCTCTACCATTCGTTCCTCTCTGATAGTGTGCCACTGCCTACCTACTCGGACAATTCTAATCCGCTGTGGCAGTTCTAAGGGGCAAACAAATTCTCATGGCTGTTTTAAAGTCACTAAGAAGTGCACCACGATTCACAAAGGCATACCGACAGACTGGGAGTGGTGATGAAACAACCTATCAAAAGGTCAGTGTTCTTGTCAGACACTTTTCCTTCAGCATCCTGATGTTTGGGCCCCGTGTGACGTTGCGCTGGCTTGGGTTTAGCCGCTCGGCTGGGCATGCTTTGTTTCTAACTTGGAGAAGCCCCGGCAGATGCAGGACGAAAAAGGCTGCCCTGACTCTTCCTCTGGGCTTTCTTGAGAGTCCTACGACTAGACATGACCTTGATTCAGGTGCTCTGTGAGACTACAAGATGTAGTTCAGTTTTGTACTCGTGTCTCTTTGGCGTCAGACAGAATATTCCCCTCCTCCTAGGATACATGTACAAAAGACGGTTGCCCTCTCGTGCGGGGGGTTTCACAGAGTGGGGAACCACAGAGGGGACCATCCAACCCAGCCCCTTTTTATTCTCCCTTTCATCCTCCTTTTCACTCTTTTCTCCTTTCTGTCATCTCCCACTGCATGCTTTCCCCCGCCAGCGGCTAATTGGCTCCCCCTGATGTTTCTCAGGGACTTTGAGTTCTCTGCATGGAGATTCCTCACGCTC
>OMKN01003265.1:1155-24435 GCA_900302345.1 Melanonus zugmayeri | reverse complement strand
CTCCCCCCCCGTCCTGTTCACCTCTAGACCCGTCCTGTTCATCTCTAGACCCGTCCTGTTCATCTCTAGACCCGTCCTGTTCATCTCTAGACCCGTCCTGTTCATCTCTAGACCCGTCCTGTTCATCTCTAGACCCGTCCTGTTCATCTCTAGACCCGTCCTGTTCATCTCTAGACCCGTCCTGTTCATCTCTAGACCCGTCCTGTTCATCTCTAGACCCGTCCTGTTCATCTCTAGACCCGTCCTGTTCATCTCTAGACCCGTCCTGTTCATCTCTAGACCCGTCCTGTTCATCTCTAGACCCGTCCTGCTCATCTCTAGACCTTTTATACGGTCTACGAGGTGGACCTGTGGTACAATATCATGTATTATTAGGACTATTGATTTTTATGTTAAATAATTTGCCACAGAAACCCCAATCCTAAATCGTCTCGAGCAAAAACATAATTTGAGCAGTTCTACCTTTCATTCATGGATACACATTCAGATCCATAATATAATCATATCAATATGAATACCAATATAAAACACAAGCAAACTATACTAAACTATTTTTTTTTAAAGATAGTGGTACAAACATGCCGTGTAACGATATGGACGGTGTTGTATAAATTAGTAACAATATGGATGCATGTTGTAGAATATAGTGGATGGATGGATGGATGATGTGAATATTGTACTTTGCATGATGTGTATATTGTATAAATATAGTAACAATTTATTATGGGACATTTCCTTGATGTTAGTGCTAGTGAACACTGAACAAGGCAGTTAAGAGCATTACATTTAAAAAGAAGTCACACAACCAGGTAGGATTTTATATTATAAAATAGAATAAAGTAGAATACATTTAAAAAAGTGTTTGCACATTAAGACATTTTGGGAAAGCATTGTGTCAAACATCCAAACCATTTTGAAAGTAAGTGAAGAGGTATGTTGTGAAACGAACCCACGCCTAACCAACGAGCCCTAACCCCTAACTGTGAACCCGCCTAAGGGTAGTTTGCTCCAACGTCTGGTTATAAACAGCCCTGTTCAGGTCCACTATGTTCAGTTTATGCAAACTTACAAGTAATACTTGGTTGGTTCACGATTCATGTCTTCTTCCACATTCATGTCTTCCTCCAGATTCTCTGCTGTCTCCAAGGACCCCAAAATACACTATTAAAACACCTGGTCCTTTTATAAAGCAGTATACAGATCAGTAGGCATTTCACTCTGACTCTACTTGGTTCTCCAAGCCCCAGTCTTCCTCTGGGTCTAATAAGAAAAACCAGCACCTCACCTTGAGTTGAACGATGGAAGATCAATGCATAATAGTGACCATTGACGAACATAATTCCAGGTATAAACTATACAGACCCAAAAGATCATACCATAACCAGTGGACCCCCAACACCAAGAGCATATCATTTCAACAAATACATAGGTTAAGGGAGAAGTGTGAGTAGCATGTGTTTGAGAGAACATTTCCAGAAGTCAATCTTCTGGAAATGTTACAGATTTACAGGTGTGGTATGACCAATGATGCATGCTGGGATACAGTGCTGTCTTTAGTCTACAGTTCTGTAGACGTGCCCTCTCAGGAGAAACCAAGTGTTGAAGAGGCCATCATAACATCGGTTACATGAACTGGAATGTCCTTCAAGACAGAGACAGGGATTCCCCAAGGAGAGATGACAATGACAAGATGTGAGGGCTCTTCCTCAGTGACTAGAATACAACATAGGTCTTACACCAGAGAACCATAGAACACATTACAATGTTCATCTCCAAAGTCCCAGTGAGGGTTTCCTTACCCCCTCAGCTGAAGAGCAGCACAATTTCAGTTTGAAAGGGAACCTAGTTGGGATTGTTTGATTCAAGGGGAACCATCTTCCAGGTCCAGCTAGTCCTGTCCAATATATTACAGTTCAGTCTGAGAAAGACATTCATCTCAGTGCAAGAGTACAAGATACGATCCACAGGGCTCGCCATCCAGCCTCACAGCAGGTTTGAAGACCGTCAATCTTTAATAACCATTTGGAAACACATTTTCCGGTAAATCTTCCAACTTGTCAGATTATGTCCATGTGGAATGGCATCAATCTTCCCATAATCCATTATTCCTAATCCGTGCAGTCCACGTTTGTAGTCACTGATCTGAACCCCTCATGAAGGATTTCATCCTTCATTTACACTGCACTGGAAATCTGTTGCCAGCAGTCAGGTAGCAGAGTACTGTGTTCTGATCATTTTGACCACAGTGACTTTTCCAACTTCTGCCTACTCATGTAGCCTACATTAGTGGTTACAGATTTAGCAATAAAAATGGTATTTGTAAGTGGTAATGGTAAGTGTTTTGACTTACAATCTACTTTGTTACATTTAAAAGGCATTAGTTAGTTTACAGAAGAATTTAAAAAACACTCAATTGGCCAGTCAAATTCACCTGTCATCACACTGATTTAACGTGATGGTTACAGTTGGTCAGTCAGTTATCGCTCAAGTCAGTCAGCATCACTCATCAGTACGCTAGTCTTTGGAGAGAATTATTATCCATCCATCCATCCATTGTCCACCGCTTATCCGGAGTGGGGTCGCGGGGGCAGTAGGCTGAGCAGGCTATTCCAGACGTCCTTCTCCCCAGCGACGCTTTCCAGCTCCTCCTGGGGGATCCCGAGGCGTTCCCAGGCCAGGAGAGATATATAATCCCTCCAGCGGGTCCTGGGTCTACCTCGGGGTCTCCTCCCAGTTGGACGTGCCCGGAAAACCTCCAAAGGGAGGCGTCCGGGGGGCATCCTGATCAGATGCCGGAACCACCTCAGCTGGCTCCTTTCGAGCTGAGGTGGTTCGGGAGAATTATTATTATTTTATTTTTTTAAATCAAGTAACTTGCATGGTTGTCACTCCATTATGTGAAAACGCTTTGCTAAGAATAACTATACTACTCAAAGCAGTTTTTAAATTACCTACTTTTTACTTAACGGGGAACATCCGCCGATTTTCAACTGCCTTTGTATCATTTCAATGTGGGTAGTATATGCAAATGAACAATGTCTCCCTGCTACTTTTGTCCGCCGGATGACGCTCATCTTACCCCAGCTCCCTCATCAACTCTGTCAAAAGGCATTGGGGTAAGATTTTGCATCTGTGCTGAGTTGCGCCCCAGAGACAGAGCATCAGCAACAACTGCAGGTGTTTTTCACACTATATCCCTAATGTGGCTAGATCCTTTTAGTATTTTATATAAGTACTTAGTAGTGGTTTCCTGAATGAGCAACCTTCCCAGATACAAACCGTGCAGCTTTGCTTAATTAGCCTGAGGACTGGGACAGGACTTGGGGAAGGTGGTGAGCAGAAGAAGGCAATCTGTTCAGAAGGACAAGCCAGTGGGTGGGGTGGTAGGTCTGGAAGAGCACTGCAGGATCCTCCCATCATCCGATGAGCCCTCTGCTGGCTCAGATGAAAGCTTTCTGTGGGCCATGTTTTGTGTACTCCAACCCACAAGATGTCTTCCTCAGGCTGAAATGCAGAGCACTGGACGAGGCCAGCTGGACCTGGAAGATGGGTCCCATAAAATCAGAAACCATCTTGGAAAGATCCCAACCAGGACCCTTTTGGAAATGAAGTTGTGCTCTCCTCTGGGGGAGGCAGAGAAACCATTGCTAAGGCTTCAAGATGTATGGAGGTGAAAGTTGAAATGTGTTCTCTGGTGCAAGACCTAGGTTGTGTGAGAGGAAGAGCCCTCAAATCTTGCCCTTGGCGTTTCTGCTTGGAGAATCCTTGTCACTATCTTGAAGGACATTCCAGTTCATGTAACTGATGTTACGACGGCTTTTTAAACACTTTGTTTCTACTGAGGGAGTATGTGAACTGAGCTGTAGACACCACTGTATTCTAGCATGCATCTCTGGTCACTCAGTTCACACCCCCATTAGTAAGACAACACTTATGTGTTATAGATGCAGTTCAGGAAAGTGGACAGAAGAAATCAGAACCACACCCCTGTAGTATGTTTTGGTTGCACCCACAGAAATTGAGCTCCATTATTACAACACTCATGGCCTACCACTTTAAACAAAACAAAGTAGGCCTAATCCTAATTAACAAAAAATATTTTAACCGTTTTAGGTCAGTTCAAATAAAAATCAACCAACCAGGAAGCCAAAAAAGCATTAAGTGCCCAAGCATAGTTAAATTGTGTGACTCTAAGAACCGCAGTGGCGATGTCGCTTTATTTATTAGATGATTGGTGTGAAGCAGTAATCACCTACCGTTATCTATCTATCCATTTTATTTATTCCACACTGCGGCCTAGTAGCCATACGACAGAATATTCAATATAACAGGAGTCCCTCTCATGTGATATTGCTCCATCCATAACCAACATTCACTGTTTAATTAGTAGTGGTCATTCCAAGCCAGCCTATACTCACAGCAGGTCCGGAGAAGTTTGTTCGTTTTACTTTGAAAAGCCTTCGTAACCCTGCAAAACACAGGAAGATATGTATTAATTATATGTGATTCATGTATTAATCACATACACGTTAACCAGAAAATTACATACATATATTTCCAATATAATATTGAGATTACCATGTCTAAGAAACATTAGAAACCAACGTGCTGAAGTCACGAGACGAGTCCAGCGTCCATCCTTCCTCAGGTCTGTTCCCAGGGTCACCCGTCTGTTTGATGGCTCAGGTTTTCCTCCTGTTACTCCTCTTCGTCAACCATGCCGTCGCTTATTCATCTCTCATTCATCCCACATGGCTAAACAATTAGTTCACTTTCTGAATGTAGTTAGTGGTGTTTCAGACATTACATGCTATATTCTAGACAGCAACACTATATAAATAGCAAACAAAGAATAATATTTTGATATTCATGTTCATTCAATTATTCATACAAATTCATTCATGACAAAGGCACACATTGTATGGTATTTTTTTAATTGATGTTTAGTAACATTAATTTGTCCACATAATGGAAACCAGGTAAAAGCAACTATTGCCTGTGATAGTCTCTTCAGTTTGTTCTATGTACATATAGTATACATAATTACTTCAGATTCATTTAACGTCTAATTATTTCACTTATTATGCTGCAGACCCTATATCCTTTGGATTGGTGCGCAAACAAGATATAAAGGTTTTAACCTTTTACCATAACAATAGCTTCTGCAAAATCAATTCACATTATGCCAATAGATTTTACTCAAAAAGAAAAGAAAAAAGCGCAACAATATTGGAAAGCAGTAAAAAGCGACAACTCTCCTTCCATCAAAATACCAACAAGATCAGCACGAAATGAACACCTAGAGCATGTGAAGCATAAAAATACTATATACAATAATAATAATAATAATAATAATAAAAAAGAAAAATCACTCTACTTTTAAGAGTTCATCGCTGAATGAAGGGCTAATGAAAGGCTTGCTTGTCACAGTCGCGCGTGTGTGTGTGTATGTGTGTGTATGTGTGTGTATGTGTGTGTGTGTGTGTGTGTGTGTTTAGTGGACCATGCTCACGGGCCAGGCTACACAAAAGTCACTGAGTTCCAGAAAACGCGGGTACGGGCCTCAGGCCGTGCCACTGGGAAGGGGCGAGTCCGACAAAGCATTGGAGTGAGGAAGGGGGAAATCCACCGAGCACTGGTTGTACTGGTGGCAATGCATCAGACACCAGCGGCATTCTGGCTGTTGTAGTCCGTGGACTCCATCTTGAGGATGTACGGTATGATGCTGTCGATCTGCACATTGCCAATGAGGCCGGCGAAGAACAGCTCCTCCGTTACCGCGGCGCTCATCAGCCTCAGGGCGGGCAGCCGCAACAATAGCTTGGATAACCTAACAATGTACAAAATAATGCCTCATCATTCTGTCTGAGCATTATACTATTTAGTTAGCACATGCTTTTATCCAAAGCAACGTACAGTAAGGAATTCTTTCAGATACATAGGGGTTAAGCATCTTGCTCAAGGACACCTACAGGTACACAGACTGCAGACATTGGGGTTTGAACCCAGACCCCTTTGAGTGGGAGTCAAACACCCGGGTCAGATATACTGTATGTGTGCAGGTAGTAAAGTGGAGGCCTACTAACCGGTAGGTGTCTTCTGGGTAGCTCCTAGTAACATAGTCCTGCAGCTCCATGTAGGCCTTCTCCTGGAAGCGTTCTATCTGTAGGATGTTGTCAATGCCCGGGTGATCTGATACAGCAGAGCGTACAAGATGTTTCAGACTAAGCAGTTCAGCCATTTCACCTTGTGAATTCTCAAATACACACACACCCAAGCACACACACACAGTGTACTCACCAGGACTGAAGAGGACGATGGCTTTGAGGTAGGCATACTCGTAGGCGTCTGGAGAAAGCTTAGACATGCTGTTGCAGAACTCCTGCATCCTCCAGATGTGCTCCATCACCAACTTAACCCTCTCTGGGGACAGTTTCTCTACAGAAGACAACACACACAGCAGGAAGTAAGCGTGCATGTTTGTTTTTGACAAACCCGATCAGATACAGAGGAAGAAGAGAGATGAGTGGTTAGATAGCTAGGCCTGCTTACCTTCCTGTAAGCTAGCCTGTAGATGGTTGATGATTGCTCCGAGGATGGTGCCAACATTCATAGTGTTGGAGCACTGTGCCAAGCCCAGGGCGAAAAGTTCGTTCCAGCAAGCTTTCATCAAGTTAATATCATTATCATGACCACTGGAAGAATCAAAAGGTGGCAAAGGGGACAGTCGTATAAATTAGATTACAATACAGTAATACATTATTTTGTCATTTGGGCGACACGTGACACGTGACATCCGCCAATAGTGGTCCTATGTGTAGAGAATGAAACAAGAGAGCTGAGGAGAACACTCACGCTAAAGCTTGAAAGGCAGGGATAGAGCGTGCCCAGTGCATGGAGAGGAACAACAGCCGTGAAGCCGACTCACAGATGTAGTTCACGTTCAGGTACTCTGGCACTGGCAATGGCATCATGAGCTGTAGGGACAAACATTTTGAGAGAAGAGGATAAGAGAGCGAAAACGAACCACTCCTCCTGTAAAGTCATTATATTTCAGAGGCATCTCTTTTTATTCATCTGTGGACTTGTTTGGAAAAATCAAATGTGTGATCTACGACCAACGGCTGTGTTTTAACCTTGAAATGGACGTGTCCATCTGACAATAGGGGTCCCTCCAGCTCCACCACCGGACCAGACTGGTCCCCGGACATGAGCTGCATTGTGGCCTCCAAGGACTGACCCGTGGATCCGTCTGATGGGGTGAGGGCTTTGGCCAGGGTGTCAAACGCTCTGGTGAGGAGGGTGTACAAGACATGACAATCAGTATGTTTACACGGATCTGATGACAGATGACAATTAAATGCAGAGAAAATATTGTGAATTTCAAATGCCTGTTGTTGTTTTGCCTGGTGCGTGTGACCTAGCTATTTTGGTCCGGATGTCAATAGGAACATGTTTGATTGCTAGTACGGAAGTAAACAAGATAGTGGTTAAGCCAGTGTTTGACTCCAACCAAAAGCTTCCGAGTTTGAACCCCAATATCTGCTGTCTACATGTAAGCGTCCTTGAGAAAGATGCCCCTCCCTGTATAATCAGTAGAAGTTGCTTTGGAGAACTACTAAATGGTATGGAAATAGTAATATGTGGTAAAAAAAAAAAAGGATTAGAAATAAATTGTACTACTCGCCGAGGCCTTTTTAGACTGTCCATTTTGGACTCATTGTAAGCCAATCTAATTAGGCGCTGAAGAACAGAAGCAGAACCCACATGACCCATCAGAGGAAACTCTATTAAGAGTCTTGTGCTGTGCAGGAAACACAGACCCACAGTGCCTTTCCATTGCGTATGCGCATCTGTATCACAGTGACCGGTTTGGACCGGAGTTTCAATCTCCTTATCCTCCCCGTGGCTCGAATCGGCTCAACCGCCTGACGTGCAGCTCCTCACCGGGTGATTTCGCTAGCCGTCTGCTCGTCTCCCTGCATGTCGGTCATGGAGCTGTCCCCGTTGCTGAGGGTGTCCACGCCCATGAGGTCGTTGCTGCCGTCGTGAACCTCGTGGGTCTTGTTGAGGTGGGCGAGGGACGTCACCACGTTGGCCAAAGTGCTCAGGTCGCCCTGACACGGGTCGTCCTGGGGAATGGAGAACAGTTAGTGTCAAGCGCTCCTCCGGGACATGGGATTTGACTAGGGTTGAAGTGCTCAGTGGTTTTCATCAAGGTTTGTGTAAGACCGATGGAGAAAAACAACAATCCAACAAAAAAACAGTGAAAACTCCAACAAAAATGGAGTGGGTGGAAGAGACGGCATTTTTAATGAACATGTAATTTTGATGAAAGAGATTGTGAATAGTACACATTATGAACAGTACACTTGTAATTAAAATGACAGTAAATATGAATTAGTTAGTTAGAGTTATATGGCAACCATTCCCTGACAAGCACTGAACAAAATATGTTAAATTAGATCCAATATAAGCAGACCATTCATACACCAGGAGGTCAGGTCTGTCCATCTGCAAATTACATTAGCGGTTAGACAAAAAACTCTCTGTAATTGCGTCAGAGGTACCGTGTCTGGTGATGCTGGGACCAGGATGGTGTTTTCCAGCTTGGGGAACGGCTGCTGGATGTTGAGCAGCATACTGGACTCCAGCAGATTGGTGGACCTGCAAACAGAGATGCCACATCACAATCATCATTAAAACCTCACCATTTAAATAGATAGAACATACAATATGTTTCTTTTTTTTATTGAAGGGAATAAAAATCTCACAAGTAAAATGCAAACGATTACTTTGTGCTGTAGTCCACCATTAATGTCATTAAGTATATTGAACCACGCCATAGGGTGCTGTTGCTTCGGACGCCACAATATACAGTATATGCTTGTGATTCATTCAGCTGTCATCCGTGTTAGGTGACACACCAGAGTTTTGACAGAGTATGTGGGATGGTGCTATGATCTGCTTAAATATGCATCTGGCAAAAAGACATCTCCTAGGGTAATAAAGGTAAAATATGTCTATCTGACATTGGGTAGTCTAGACGGTGGCCTTGTCCTTAAAGTGCAGCCGTGTGACCTGCGTGACTGACTTGAGTAATCTGTACCTGGTGGTTTCCTTATCAGTAACAAAGGTGGGCGTGGCAGCCAGGGGACTGCACAGGTTCTTGCGGATATAGATCTTCTCTGTGGAGGCTGCACAGTTGGAAGACTTCTCTCTGGTGGACACTTCTACAGGCTTTCTTTCACACTGCACCGCTAAAGGAAGAAAGGTACAGACTTATACTTAGACCACACCAAGAGGGAATATTTTTCCAAGGCTTATCCTCTGTTTTGGCAACCTTCGATAATATTCAAGAAGCCAGTGTTGACACAACAGTCATTTTCTGCATTTTCACATCAACTTAATACCCCCCACAATTAATGGTACAAAGAATACACCTACTGTGTGACCCACTGTCACAGGGATATGGGTGCACTCTGTTGCTTACCATACACATGAACAACAGTGAGCCACAGTGGGAGCCCATGCCAACATGTGAAATTGTATTCACTTAGACTTTGGTAGTGCTATTTCACTGACGTCATGTACTCTATGCACCTGTATGTCGTGTACTGAGCAATGATTATGCCTTCTTATAATGAAATGTACAGTAAACTAGGGGTTTCACGACTACTGATTTTTACTAGTTGCCAAGTTTTTCATCATAATAGTCGACTAGTCGTTATGTAACACCGTGTCCTAACTGAATGTGATGCGAGCATCAGTGACCAAATCAGTTTGACTGCCTTGTTTTCCATTGAATGTCCCGACCGGCCGCGAGCGACGCAGCGCGACGTGTTGAGTCGGACGCCCTGTTTCCATTTCCTGTCGCTCGCGTTGGAAGAACGGACGAGGAACGGCTCATTCATTTTGTTTATTTAACAGATTCAGTTAAAGGACAGAGTCTGTCCGATGTGACGCGATAGTCGGACGCTCACATTCAGTGAGGACACGTGTGAGACGCAGAGAGAGGAGCTCTGGTAACAATGAAAATAATTGTTGCCGTGACAACGGATGTAAACACCTTTTTTTTTTTTTTACAGTCTATGATAAACACAAACTATAGCCTATTTAGCACGATAATAGCGTTATATTTTATATTAAATACTGCAACAGTAAACAACAACAGTATTTTCCATTTCACAATTCCTAACATCGGCATCATTTTTTTAGCTGCTGTGATAACAACAGGAAACTTTACTAAACTTTACCAAAATGACTAGCTCTGCGGTGGTACAACAACAATATATCCAGTGTTACAATAAATCCAGTGTGTTGGACAATAACAATGACATTTTGCAGAGCGGCTGTTTTGAGCGCTCAAAATTGTCCACGACTAGTCGACTGCTGCCCACAGCGTCGACTAGTGGTTATAGTAGTCAACTAGTTCACTAGTCAACTAGTTGGTGAAACCCCTACAGTACACCTCTGTAAGCTTGTGACCGTGTGCATATGAGACCAACTCAGTTTCCGCCACAGGGATAAATAAAGTATCATTAAGCCAAGAGGGGGTCTTTCAAGGGGTGACTTACAGTCCTGCTTCATGCCCAGGTTGATGCAGCGCTGCAGTCGACAGTACTGGCAGCGATTTCTGTGGTGTTTGTTGATAACACACTCTCCAGAGCCCCGGCATGTGTACACCAGGTTCTTCCTGATGCTGCGCTTGAAGAAGCCCTTGCAGCCCTCGCAGCTCACTGCTCCATAGTGGCGCCCTGGGAGGAGAAGAATACAATTTCATTGGTCAGCGTCGCTGAAAAGTATGCGGAGGCAAATGACAGAAATTAGTTAAACACACACCGCTTGCCGCTCCTCACCTGAGGCCTTGTCCCCACACACTACACAGTACTCCACGACCGGCTTGATGATAGACTGGTCAGTGCCATCTGTCACAAACTGAGACAACATGAGACATGAGACAGTGAGCGTATGTACCCGTGTACATAGACAGTAGACATAGGCTTCTTTCGATGTGGCTTTCAAATGCTTATTTAAGATCAGGCATACTTTTTCAATCACTGACAGGGAATTTGGGTGTCACGTCAGAAGTACAAGACAGTCATGAAAAAATATATGCAAACAAACAATCAATAAAATAAATACAAACACAATATACGAGTATGAGTAATATGAGTAGAAGAAATTAAATGTAAACATTATTGACAGCAGATGAAAACATGATTGTGAAAACCTGAATATGCTACATTATTGACATGATATGTATTATTTTAAATGAAAACATCCAGTACCTGGATTTGCTGCGAGAGGAGATCGGAGGAGGCGAACAGCACCTGGTTGACCCCAGAGCCCTCGTGACCCGAGAGGATGACCCTGTTGGGGATGCCCTTGTTGGGGGAGCCCTCCTGCTTGGCCAGGATCACCTTACCACCTGGGGAGTAGTCGGCATTGGCTAGAATATACTGCTGCTTCCCAGGGGAGGACGGTTCCAGCGCTGTGACGATCTGGATCTTCTGGCCTGTCTGCTGATCAGTCACTATCTACACAAGTACAAAGATGGAGCGGGAAGATGCTGTTATCATAACTGATCTTTTTTGGAGGGAAGGGTTCATTTTTGTCATCATGCTTTAATATTTCAGGGGGTTATAATCCTGTTCCAAGAGCATAATGCCTTTATTGTCCTATAAATTACGCCCTTGGTTACATTCACAGCAAAAGACAAGCTTTTTTTAAATCCTATTAAAAAGATCAACAGGAATGGGACTATTGTTCCTCTCAAAAGCCAAGAAGGCTAAACATCCATCTGATCAAATGATAATTACCACATGATATAAACCCCTATTAAAGATATGCATACATTCGGGGGGGAAATGTAAACATGTTTCCCTCCAGTGTTGCAAATGAAAGATGATCACACCTGGATTCGGTGTCCCAATGCCATGCCACTCTCTGCAGAAACTAGTTGAATCCTTTGGGTCTGCCCATCCATTCTGATGTCTTCCTTTGCACTGCTTTCACATTAAAGCCCCATGAGGCGTTAGAATCTGTGAAGTGAACACAGTTGTCTCACATTAAATCATACGTGGTGATTTAGGTGGGTGTGGGTTCATACTAAACGCTGCTTAGCGCTGCGATTATGAATGAGACCAGATATGGGGAAACGTGTATATTTGCATGTATAACATGGATTTGCATGTATCACTTATGGATGTCCTCCTGGCGCCACGAACCTAACGATGGTTAGGGTTAGGGTTATGGATGGTTAGGGTTGTGGATGGTTAGGGTTACGGATGGTTAGGGTTATGGATGGTTAGGGTTATGGTCGTAGTACTATCGGCCTCTGCTAACCGCGGCTACCGTTAGCTCGCATGTCGGAGGCGTCGTTTAAACAAAGTTGGGGCGCTTTGATCTTCGTAACGTGGAAAACGCGGCGAGCCGTGTGGGATTTGAAACACGACGTACGCGTACCGCGGACGCCAGGGTGTTTCAAAATCGATACGGAAGATAAAGGCATTTCTTTTCCTGTGGGTGAAAGGTCAACATTGAAGGGTTAAAGCGCGCTAGGGTTCAGGGCCCGCGGAGCCGCGCGCTACTGGCGGGACTCGGTCACAACAAGACGTCTTTCCGCTGCCTTTGGGTCCCGGTTGATGCGGGGATTCAACCCGGGGCTCACGTCGGCTCGGCGAACGCGCACCCGTGTCGGTGTTAGAATGAGAAGTAAGACGAGCAGCCCGCGGGGTGGTGGTGGGGTTTGTGAGCCCGAGATGTTAGCGAGCATCATAACAACACCGACACGGCTAACGCTAGTTAGCTTGGCTTAGCACAGCCGCCCACCCCGCGAGGAGCCCTAACTCCGATCTTACTCCGAACACAAGTACGATTTCCAGACATAAACACTCGGTATCAAGTTGACGTTTGAGTTACCTTTTCGTGAAGTTTAACTTTGGTCATACGATGGACACCCCCCCCGGAAAAGGCTAACGAGCTAGGCGAGCTACTGTTGTTTGCTAGCTCGGTTAGCTAATGGCTGCCTCCTTGCAGACTCGCTGGGGAGCATTCTCCCTCCTACTGGCGCTTCACGCCGGGATTGTGTGTCTGGAGATGCGTTGCTTCAGTAATTACAGTGCACTTACCCGTTGCGAAGTTTCGTACACCATGTAATACTTCCAGTACATTAATAATTTGAACACTTTGCTGCAGTCGGTGGGAGGGTCAGAGTTCGTGACCTTTTTTCCATCGTATAAACATTTGCGCATGCGCCAAGTGGCCCATGGATGGATCCCATTCTGTTGCTCATGGATGTGTTTATACTACTATATACTATATATATACGCTATATACTATACACTATATACACTGTATACTATACTATATAGACTATATACACTGTATACTATACTATACACTATACTATATACACTGCTTATTTAAATGGATATTTGCACCACAGAGCATTAGACATCACACATTTATTCCAGTAAAATACAAGTTATTAAAAATAAAAATCCAGTAGATCCGATTTTAAAAATCACATTTCATTAAAAATATTTACAAAAGATACAATGGTGGTGAAGTGTAATGTCAATATAATCAAACATACAGATACATTAGATTAAATGTCTAATGAACAAAATAGTCTCCTAGAGATTTGTGTAAACATCAACAGTAAAGTCAGTAAACAGTGAAGTGTGTCAAGTCAAATATGTTCAACCAATATCAGCCAGCTGTGATTAAAACATTACAGAATCATTAAACACTTGAACACTTAAACAGTATTTTTATATATACATGTGCCATTGCTAAAATATATATTTGACTACTTTAACTTTTGCTCAAATCTATTAAAGCACTGTGGCCTCCTTGAATGAGTCAATCCATCTGTAAGAAAGAAGAAAAATATGTATTTTGAATTAAGCGGTTTAAATAAATACATCCATCACATAATACATCCATAATACCAATTTCCACTCTGAACTACCTCTGGGCTGCTTGGACGTCATCTGCCTTGAAAATGTAGAAGATGGTGTTTTTGTGGTAGAGCTTGAATTGCAGCTTCTGTGTCGAGTCTTCCTTCAACACGAAGCCCAGCAAGGGTTGGCTCTCCAAGGCAGCCACATCCTTTCATACAAAACAGTTGTGGATGTGAATGACGACATCTCATCATTCAATGAATTACTGCTACACAGCGTTTTGTGTTTTTTCCACAATCAGAACAAGCAATGGCATGCACAGACCCCATTTGTTTGTCAAGAAAAACAGGACACGCATCTGGGTACAAGAGAGCTTACCTCACTTGCTGCATACGTGTAGAGTACTTTGTCTTTGATGACAAACCACAGCCTCCTCCCCTGCTTCTTGTTGCCCTTTGACCTTTGCAAATAACCGCTCAAGGAGGAGTTGTCTGTGTTGGCGGAGACCTTTTAACCAAGGATGACATATGGATGAGACATACATGCATACATACATGGATGAGCTATGGTCGTCGTGATAATTTAATTGATGGTGATGGTCACCTCTTTTAGGGCAGCTGGTATCTTCTTGTGTTTTCTGGAGAAAGCAAAGGTAGACCTGCTGCTTGGGGACAGAGTGGTCGATAGAGCACCTGGTGAAGGGAAAAGGTCAGCTATCATTTATGCAGTAATGTTGTTTGGAGACAAAAGTTTGTCCCTATACACATTGAATTTAAACTCAAGTTCAGAGTTATACTATCGTGTTCACAAGAACATTGTTATGATAAACCATTTATTCTTACATTTAGTTCAGCTTAATCATATCAAATCATCTAAAGACATTCATAGAAAATATCAATAGACTGATCCCGTTTCACAACATCATTAATGAAATGAATGAGATTTATGACCTTGAGTACAACTTACTGCTCTGCTGCTGGAGAACGAGGAAGCACTGATCACAAACACGTGCCAGCTGGTTCTTAAGATACTCCAGACAGTGCTTGTTGGAAGAACATGCTTGGCACACCACCTGGTGGGATAATTCATCTTGGGTGAGCATTAGATTAATGTGTTCATTAACCTTTAAAACAGTTGCACTCGTTTGTTTATTGGGAGGCCATTCTGCATTTATTTAGGGAATGGATCAACATATATTCTGACTCAGTATAGTGGATTTGTATACGTTATGTTTCACTTGAGTCATTCTCTACCTCTCTATAGTTTAGTAATATATACAAAATATATATTATGAAATGTGGACCAAAACATGATTCGAATTCTCAACCTTTTCGTAGAATCTCACCTTTCCACATGCGCGACAGTGGTGTCTCCTCCACGTCAGGGTGAACTCACACGTGCAGATCATGCACATGGTGGCCCGCGGATCAGGGATCCAAATGGGCGCTTTGGACCCCAAAGGAGCACCACTGGCCCGCTCATTTTCCTCTGTCTGAATGAGAGAAAATAAGTATTTTTATCCCCCTTGTTTAGATAGCACATCACAAGACAATTGCATTGGTGATGGTCTTGACAACAGAAATAACAGAAAAGTGGGATTGTGTGCATTTGAAGATGTCTGCGTCTTGCCTCCTCTGTGCTCTTGCTAGAGATGAAGCTTATTTTCTTCTTGGTGTGGTCATTGATCGCCATGGAGATGGCCTGCAGCCATTCGTCTCGTTCCGTGGCAGAACTACATAGAAGAACAGAATGTAGACAACACGGTGATGAGGACGACTCCTCCAGAGGTATGTACTGTATTTAGAGCACGCAACCTCTATAAGGGAAACTGCGGTGGCGTGTAGACACATGGCTCGTACCTGGCTGACAGAATAAAGGAGCGCTCCACACTCTCGATGTTCAGCTCGTTCTGGTGGGCCTCATGCATTGGTTTGCTAACCTGTAATTAATAGCACCACGTATATGATTATCCTCTTCATTTTGCCCAAGATAGATATTGGAATGTATAGGGATGCATAGGAATAGTGTGGTATAGTAAGTGCTCACCTTCATACCGGCTAAAGACAACATGTTGTTGAGTTTATACTGGCCAGACTGAACCGGAGTGGTGTAAAGCAATGTGTCATTGAACTACGGAAGAGAAGCAGAGGAGCTCAGAATAGACATTTTCCATTCACTTATTTAAGTTCAGTGGAAAAACAAGAAAAGGCAAATATGAGGAAGCTAAAAATAGAGGTAGCTAAAATAAAAATGAAAAAATAAGCAAAATTTACCAGAAAGAACATTCTTGGCTGCATAATCTTCCTGGACAGCTTCTTCAAAAAGCCTTCTTTCAAAAACACCTATGATAATGAAGAAGTTCCATGAGTTCAACAGAATAACAACAATATTATTGTAACAAGTATAACCTATATAAAAGCACCCACTAGACAAGAGAGAAAACACAGGCAGGAGCAGAGGCAGGATAGTCTAGTGGTTATGGTTTTTGACTCCCAGCCGAAAGGTTATGGGTTCGAAGTCAAAAACCCTGTCTACCTGTAGGCATTCCTGAGCAGGACGTCTAACCCCTACCTACCTGCTAATGAATGGCATCCATCTAAAACATATTCACATGAAATCACTAAAAGCATCTGCTACATGACTAAATAGTAATAAATAGTAATAATAGTAGAGTACACACCCGCCCAGGCTGAACGATCTCATGGTGGCCGTTCAGACTGCACTGAACTTGGATCAGCTTTTGGAAGTTATCCTGGTAGAAAAACAATGCACATCAGCAAACTGGCACCAACCACTGTATAGACATGCATTATAAATAGTGGTGTGTTCACATATATATTTGATCATCACTCACCCCTTGCTTCATGATATCGTTAGCATGGTTAGCCACTTCCTTCACTATGACGAGGGCGGCTGTGTGGATATACAATGAAGAAGGTTGTGCTTCAGAAATGACAAACGCTATCAAACTAATTGAACTCTATAGTGGTGTTAAGAATGTATATTCATGAGCAATGTGCCTCGCTTTACCTTGTGTGTCTTTGTAATCTGCCGAGTCAGGGGGCAGGTGTTTAAGATAATCTGGAACACAAGTGTCAAAAGGGTCATAGCGCCACGGGAACATGAAGAACAGAACAACACAGGGGGCAACAATGGGACTGTATTGTGCGTGAAATTCTGGGAATGCAATCGGAAATCTAAAATCCTGACCACGTGGCCTGCAGGTGCTTACATAAGCAGTCATTAAACAGTAGTGAAGGAAGAAACATTCTTCACATTTGTACATTATCAGACCCCCCCCCCCTCTAAAAATGTTAATCTTGGTTAGGGTAAAGCTTGTTATGTCACCAAATCTTTGGGCTGCACTTGAAAACTCCTATATTATGCGTGTTAAAGAACACGATTGAGTTTGTTACTTTGACCATTAGATGGCAATGTTACGCCTTTATACATTTTTTTAAAGCACACAATTGGCAAGCTTGACAAACCATAGCTTCTAAATCCTATCATAATATGATTTTTTTACCTTTATTTTACCAGAAATACTGAAATACATTATGTGTGAGGAAAATAAAATGGTACGTCTCAGGCACCTGTGAGCAGGAGTTGATACTGGGGAATCCTCTGCACGGGTTTCAGTAGATAATGCTTCAGGGCCAGGTTGGCACAGCGGGGGCTGGCCTAGAGTAGAAACACATGCCAAATCACCAGAGGTAAATACCTAGCAACACACACGCCCAGGGGATGCAAAGGCAACCAAGAGTGAGAAAGAAAGGAAAGGGGCTGGGTCAGCCTACCTCGAATACTCGCACCACAGCACCAAACGCAGGGTTCCTCTTACTCTGCTCTTCCAGTAGAGCCACATTCTTGTCGAACTCGCGGATGTATGTGGAGTACATTTTCAGATAGGGTCCTTTCTTCACAAAGATGTCTGCCAGCTGGGCATTCTCATCCCTATGAAGAGTCAATTCACGTGTTTTATATTAGCATTTTATATTAGCATTAGCATGTATTATATCATATATTATACATTATTATATTACTTTAGCGTGTTGGTAGTATTAAGAGATAAATAATTGTCAAAATGTTTAGAAATCAATTACGTTACTTTATGGAGAGGAGAGAAAAAACCTTAGATTTACTATCGTCATGGCAACGAACAATGCACAATTTGTATGATGTTCTTCATGATTATATACCATTTGTGGACTCTCTGCTCCAGCTCCTGGAGCAGGTCTTGGTTCAGCTCGTAGAGCTGAGGGAGGTTGTACAGAATCTGGTTCAGAACCCGCTCGTCGATCACAGGCTTCCCCGCCTGACGAGAAGCCTTGGAGACGGCCTCACGGAAGTCCTTAAAGAACAAGACACAAAAACCACATACATGGGTAGGTGAGCAAAACCTCTATGATTCATGCTTACCTTTATCCAAGAAAACCTCCATCCAACATCCAAGAAAACAATAAAATAAAATCACATTTGAGTCTGAATATGACCAAAGGACAGATTGACAAAGTAAAAAGAAAAGGGTGAGTGAACCATAGAGATCAAAGTTAGATTCTTGCCACATTGTCTCACACTGAACTCAAACTAAACAAACAAAAATGTCAGAAATGACTCACAAATGGCTTTATACAACAGTATAAACCATGGCCTATCATTGTTTTTTGACACGTCAGTACTTTAATGACCATTATCTCAAGGATACCAGAAACCAGAAACATGTGAGGAGTCTCGTGGGGAGGGGGGTGGCTGGTCCTACTGCCTTTTTCTGATGACTGAGGTATTTTGTGGTTTACGGGGATGCACGTCTAAGAAACTGCTTACAGAGGCCAGACCAGTGGAAATTTCTGGTGAGTTAAATGTCTTACCTCCAACAGAGCTGATGGCTGCATGCCATGGTAGTCTCACAAATCACACTTTAGATCAATATCTAAACAAGCTCACATCTGGGTGAACTTGATTTCACTGGTTTTTACTTGGATTCACTTTCTTTAGTTTCATATTTGTTTTCGGCCAACCATGTTGCTGGAGGCGGGGATCTGTAAGCAAACAAACTCCGCCAGCGGCACTAAACTGTAAAGAAGTGTCTGTTAACTCCGCCCTCCAGTTTTCAGGCCCAGGCTCTGTGCTGTCTCCCCCCCAAAAGCTCTGCTATAACATAGTAGAACTGCTGGATCTGCCATTAGTTTCACGGTAATGACAAACATTAAAAATAATAGTCATACTCATGATTGAATCGCCATGTGGGAGATAGTCTATACCCTGTGGTTACTATTGTGTAGGTCAGTACACTGCATAATATGCAGTATAATATAACACATGTCATGTTATATGATTACAATGTGACATGCTGTCAGTAGAGAGGGGTGATGGAAAACTATTTTGATGATTGTGAATTCTTTTTTTAGCAGCTGTGAATTTGCATCAACAGCTGGTTTGACATCTACACATCCGAGACAGAGTGCCATGACTTCATGTCTCATCTCTCTATAGTAAGCAGTCATAACTGCTAACTGCATAACTTATTTATAACTCACCATTCATACACAATTTGTTGACCATCATCATCAGCATCTGTTGACTCTCCCTTCCCCATATGACTCAAAATGTTAAAGATCATCATAGATAGTAGAAGAGTAGACTCATTACTCAAAGCAATGTCTATCCATGTCTATTGTATTCAATGTAATTTCATTAATGTAAACTTTATCTTTCATATGACTGGGAAATGTACACTGAAAATTGTCATTGAGCTTGATAAACAATCAAAATTCCTGAGAATGTTATGGTTGAATGATGCACAAATACACCGGAACAAAAACACTGAATGTTTGTCGGGCTCAGGACGAGATAAGGTCAGATTCTCACACCACCACTAGAAGACAAAATAGGCCCAGACTTGTTGTGATTATACAACCCCAGTGAGTCTGGTGACAGAACCACGAGGAATGCGAGCGGTGCTGGTGGGGACAGAGGAGAGCTGGGTCCACCACCGTCTGGGTGTGGGCCTCCCATGTGGCACCATAACCAAACACATATGGAGAACCTCGACCCACAAAGCCCAGCTCCACATGAGATAAAAGAAACACAATGCTTAGTAACTCTGGTCAGTAACTCTGGTCAGTAACTCTGGTCAGTAACTCTGGGGGTAAGGTTGAAAAACGGGGTGGGTTATGTATATGGTCGCAAAAACAATGCTCTGCATTAGATGTTTACAACATGTCTCTGGTCTCTCCACATATGTACTGCCCATTTCACAGAACTCCGGATTTTTTTGTGGAAACATTATTATAAGGGATGGGTTAAATATAAATCGCATAAACAAGAGGGTTTGAAATGAATTATACTTACAATATGGAGAAGCTTAATGACATCCACAAACCTGTGAAAGGAAAAAAGGTTAAAAAGTAGGGAAATATGGTTACAAGGAAGTGATGTCGACACAGACTACAGAGCTCTTACGCATTCTCAGAACTCTTGATCTCCATGGCGATGTGATGTATCTTGCTCTTCTTCCGTCTGCATTCATTCTGACATGGGTAGAAAGACCAGTTTCCTTAGAGCCCATTACAATACACCGTGGAACATTGTTGGGTATAAGTGGACTCAAATGTCGAAAGGTAGCAGGTTCGATCCCCATTGTCTGCAGCCTTTGAACCTATAGAGATCCTGGAGTGAGATGTCTAACTCCCATACCTGCATGTTACTGACTTGTATCTGAATTAAAAAGCATCTCCTAAAATTACTAAATAGTTAATAGCTTTAACTTGATCTATTAAACCAAGTAAAAGTGTAATTAAATAGCCTAGCTTAACCAAGGCTTTGAGAGATCTACTATGTGGGAATAATCAACAATGGAGGAGACTGGTTGGATTAAATATTAAATGGTGATAAATTCTTTCTCACCTCCTTCTCGGCTGACGGCTCGAGGACATCTTTACTGAAGGAGGAGCTCCCGTCGTCCTCTTCCTCTGAGCTCTGAGCCATAGTGATGTCATCATCGTCTGAGGAGCCTTCTTCCTCCCGAGACGCCTCCGCCTCAAAAGAGCATCTAGTCCAAATAAATACATACAATAAAAACACACATGTGAGATTAGTGATCAAATGGAGAGCAGGCAGAGAGGCCAAGCATTTGTTGGGGGGTTCAGGTGTACAAATGTACACACTAAAGACAATTGGTTTGAAATGTAAGGACCAACATATGACAGTATAGTATATAGTATATTGTTCAAAGGGACCAAAGAAGGAATGAATTTGGAATAAAAACATAACTTGGCCTAGTATCACATCCAAAGTGTTATTTTAGGCATGACACAAAAAAGGAACATTTTAACATTTCCTATTCAGAGACAGAGATGACGAGAGGAAATGGCTATGGGAGGAGGTAAAACCATTTATATTGCAGCATTACTGTCACAAAGCACACGGGACCTACTCCAAATGTCATAGGTCAACACATAAGCCAAGGGATGGACACACCTTGAAAAGAAAAAGAATACAGTGTACAGTGAAAGACAAACAGACTCACTATAAAACAGTGAGATGGTATAAAATGACCAAAAATACACAAAACAACCAAAAAGAGATTTAGGCCAGGACTCAGACCTATCAAGCTGGTGTGTCTGAAGGAGTTGCACTTGTTCAGCTAACAGCTTACTATGGGAGCTCGGTGTTACCCCGTGTGTGGGTTAGCGCATGTGAATGTTGTAGACATGTGATTTCTGCAGCATGAAGGAATGCCCCTGTGAGATATTAAGCCGCAACAGTACTATTACGCAAACTATAATCGTGAGACAAACTGGACAGCCATCACTAACCATTTGTTGATTTTGGTCCTTATGTTAAAAGATAAATCATTATTGTTGTCAATATCGAATGTCTACCAATGGTATTCTCTTAGCATCAGATACATGAAAAAGCACTGCTGTCGTGCATCATGTCAGTGCATACAGGAGAGCCTTGTTAAACACAAATACACTTCGACTAATTACAGCGCTGCCTCAGGGCCGGTGTGTGCATTGTTTCCATGAACACCCTATTGTACACAACTCACAGTTGTGTGAGTAATGAGTAATCCCTCATGATTGCTTATACCATCCAGCCAACACGATTACAAAAAAGCTGTGCCAGCCACCACCAGGCCACATGGCACTGTACCAGTATTACTCCTCCTCCGACATGGTACACATACCTGACATTCTCACCTCGTCACTTCCTTTTTCACACAAAACACTCACTGTCAACAGGTTAATCTCCAACCACCGCCATGCTAAACCTCACCACACAAGTGGGAAGTCAAAGTTATTGGAGGTATATATATATATATATGGTGGACCCAGTGAGAATTGAACCCCTAACCCTGACAGTGTTGATGACATGCTCTACCAGTTGCACTGTGCAACAGCTTCACAGGATCGCACACACACACACCATCAGGTGAAAGGCAGAGACAGAGAGAGAGAGAGAGAGCCGTACCTCTCACTGCTACTGTGCAGCTCTTGTTGTGTGAAGTCTCTCTGCAGGGGCACGTATGGTTCCTGTTCCTCATAAATGTTGTCGTCGTCGTCCTCATGCTCCGTGTGGCGCCAGGCAGGCGGCAGCGTGGGTGGCGTGGACGTGCCCCCCCCCACCTGTATGTTGATGTAGTCTGCTATCTCCTCGTAGTAGGGCATGTTCTCGTATGCACCGTCGTCTCCCCCGTCTGGATGGAACTCGTCCCCGTCCACGCTTTGCTCCACGGGGGGCGACTTGATCCTAAAGCCACACCGCTCCTGGGCCTGCTCCAGGTCCTGCTCCAGGTCCTGCTCCAGGTCCCCGTCCACGCTCTGCTCCGCTTCAAAGTCCCAAAGGCCCTGCCCCCCTTTGGTGATCAGTCTGGGCAACATCTTGACGGAGAGCTTCAAGTCCAGGAACTTCCGGAACGAGTGTCTCTTCTGTCCCTCGGAGCGCGCCAGGTCGACGGCCGTGAAGGACTTGGCTCTCTGCTTGCCCACGGAGGAGCGCGAGGCCTTGGACGACGCGAGAGCCGCCGGGGGCGAAGGGAAGCCCCATCCTGGTTTCTCCACCGGGGGCAACGGTAGCTGCCGCGTGGCTCTCCCGTTTAGAGAGTCGTCCGAGCGAGAGAGGTGACGCTCCCTCTGCTCCGCCGAGCGTTTCCCTTCCTCGATTTCCTCAGAGGAGTCCCACGTCCGCGTGAAGTCCATGGCGGCGCTGTGTCTCTGGGGCTTCTTGGGAGGAACCTTTAAGCTTTGCGCCTCCATGGCCGCGGACGAGTTACTGCTGCTGGGGCCCGGCTGGCTTTTGAAAGGTGAAAGACGGGTACGGTCGGTGTGAATGGACTCCTGGTTCCCCTCGCCTTCCTCCTCCTCCT
>OMKN01003259.1:1947-17360 GCA_900302345.1 Melanonus zugmayeri | reverse complement strand
GTCTGTGTCCATGGGCCCCTATAGCAGTCCCTCACAATAGCTGGGGCCCCGTCTCTCTCCCTCTCTATGAGATGTGTTGGAACAGACGTGGGGGGGAAACAAGGAGTTCAGTTGTTGTGTTTTCCTCTAAGATTACAGATGATGTTAGGAAGTGTATACGACCAACAACAGCTCTCTGATCCACGGTGGATCGGAGAGCTGTTGTTGGTTGTCATGACGTTAGGAAGTGTAGGTGGATTGGAGAGCAGTTGTTCCATTTCAGGCGTAGGTGGTAGCCTAGTTTTTGTTGTCTTTTATAAGGGAAGATAATGAACACAGTGGACCAATTGATGATTTGTTCTGTTCTCCAGAGCTCCCGAGCAGCTTGTTAGAAACATCACCTGGCAGACGCTACAGGCGGTCAACTTCTGCCACAAACAAAACGTAAGAACCATTTAAAAACGTCTGTCCCTCTTTGTCTTGCTCTCTCTGTATCTGTCTCTCTCTCTCTGTCTGTCTGTCTCTCTCTCTTTATTTAATTATTTTGTGTTTTTATTTGACAACATGAATAGCGGCCATTTTTATTAGCATTTTCTCCCCCAGTTAAAAACCTCCTCCTAGAGCGTCCTGGTCTCCTCCCTCTCTCCCTCCTTCCTCCCCCTCCTCTTCTTCCCTACCTCCATCCCCCCCTCTCCTCCTCCCACCAAGCCAGTGTTTTTACTGTTCTCCTCTTTTACAAGAATTCCTTCTCCCTGACTGACCAGCAGTTAATGTATCACTTCGACAAAACAAACTCCACAGGCCCACACACACACACACACACACACACCTTCAGCAGATGGTCCTCAGAACCACAAGTAGCCGAGTTCACGTTAAATGAGGACTTTAATGGTTGAACGTTGTACCTGCTGTTCCCAGACTCCAGAATGAAAACATGAACAAAGCACTTCCTCAAATTGTCCAACCATGAACAAATTGACTCCTATGAAGACTGAATTAATGAAAATAAATACATTTTATTATTATTATTATTTATGGTTAAAAGGTTTAATGAACACTGGACATTTGTGTTTGTGTGTCTCTGTGTATTCCTGGGATGTGACTGTGTGTGTGTTTCAGTGTATTCACAGGGATGTGACTGTTGTGTTTCAGTGCATTCACAGGGGTGTGTGTGTGTGTGTTACAGTGTATTCACAGGGACGTGAAGCCAGAGAATATTCTCATCACCAAGCACCAAGTCATCAAACTCTGCGACTTCGGCTTCGCCAGGATCCTCAGTAAGTGTCCTTCACACCGCCACCTGGTGGACGAATTGTGTATTTATTCTCTTCTTCAGGTACGACTTCTATTAATTATACTTTATATAAATATTAAATACAAACACAAAACTAATGTAACACATTGCTTCATGAGAAGGATACACAAGGTGTATTACCTATTTATTCTATTCAAATCTATTTTAATTTGTCTTTTGTGGGTTTTTTATTGATCATTTTGCTGTTAGTCTTACCTGTATGTAAATGCATTATTGTTACATGTATCTACTTTTATATTTCGGAATCTGATGGCTGAGAGTAAAGTTTAAACATGAGATGCCTCAGTGTGTTGGATATTAGTATTTGCTTACTACTTATGTAGTGCTTGAAGTTATACAGATGATCATTATTAAAGGTGCTGTAGGTAAGAATCGAGAGTTGTAAAGGGAGAGAGAGCAGAAAAAAACGTCTCTGCTCCCTCCCTCCCTAGGTTTCTATGCCATTGAGAAGTGTTGCATTTCACGCACCTGTGATTGACAGGAAAGATTGATTCCCCAAATGAATCAGGGAAGAGATGTCCTGATTGGTCAGAAATGAGCAGGGCGTGGTCTAAAATCCAAATTGGGTCATACAGAGGCAGGCACAGTCAACTCTTAAAGTGAACTAAAGACTAATGTGGACAACAATTGTTGACATTGGTCCAGTATTGAGCAAGAACGCCGCTGCGAAATTAATTGCGCCTGTCAATGTACGTCCTCTAAAAGTGCTTGTTTTTGCCACTGACAGGCTCAGATTGTTATGTGTTTGACAACATTATGGAAAGGATCCCTACAGATAACAAGATCTGTCAAGATCCTATCCTTTAGATAACAAGAAGGTACGCTTTCTGTAGCCCAACACAACAAACTCTTGCCAGCACTCCTCTCTCCAACTCTCACTCACGTTCCACCATTCTCTTCCTGCAACAACTCAACTTTTCGCCTCGAGCAATACTTGGTTAGACACAATAACAAATAGATTGGATCAAGCGAAAGGTAAAAAAAAAAAGTTGTATTTCTCTGTAGGGATCATTTCCATAATGTTGTCAAACACGAGAACCAAAGTTTTCTTTTAAGATATATTTACATTTAGATATTCACAGCGCATTTCACTCATTAATAGCTGACGGATGGCTGCGGCATTTCTAACAAATTACACTCAAACAATAGCTCTTAAATCTTTCCTACAGCACCTTTAACACAGATCTTTAAAAGCTAAACTAATGTCCATGTTCTGCTGCCCCAGCCGGCCCCAGTGACTACTACACGGACTACGTGGCGACGCGCTGGTACCGGTCCCCGGAGCTGCTGGTGGGGGACACGCAATACGGACCTCCAGTGGACGTGTGGGCGGTGGGCTGCGTGTTCGCTGAGCTGCTGTCAGGAACTCCCCCCTGGCCCGGGAAATCAGACATGGACCAGCTGTACCTGATCCAGAAGACCCTGGGTATGCCCTGACATACACACACACATGCGTGTGCACACGCACGCATGCATATATATACACATGCACACATATATATACACATGCACGCACACACACATGCATACACACACTCATGCATGTGTACATACATGCATGCAAACATACATACACATGCATATATATACATTTGAACACGCATGCATGAATGCATACATACATACACACACGTATAAATACACATGCATGCACTCACAAGCGCCTGCATGGCAGCATACACATACTTTCACACACTCACAAACATACACACTAATAGTATCCATATATTAACATACTGTACTATGAATACATACTGAAAACCTCCCATAAAAGTCCCATAAAGTTGAGTTTTGAGTCATAAATATGATTAATATCTGTTCGAATCAGACACATTCGTCTCTGAAGACGAGTGTGAACAAGTGCACCCGGGCCTGAGCTGGCATAAGGAAACCTGCTGGACTTGATTTCAACCAATCGACAATAACAATTAGACTTTTTTTTTTCCTTTCCCGTGAAGCACTGTCATTGAATGTCATGAAGGTCTGTACAATAAAGTAGACTTTATTGTGAACCTGTGATGTCATCAACAGGGGACCTGATCCCCCGCCACCAGCAGGTGTTCAGCAGCAACCAGTTCTTCAGTGGAGTCTCCATCCCAGAACCCCTCGACCTGGTCGGCAGAAATACACTACACTATTACTACTACTGCACTGTATACAAAATACACAAATACAACACTGTTATGCAGTACAACCTCCAGTACAAGAAGACGTTGCACAATACTTGTTCTCATATACAAATACAGCATCGCTATGCAGTAGGGTTCAATATTAACAACTGCCACCAGCCAATGGTGGATAGATTTGACCATTTGGGAGGTCAAAAAATTCAGGGTTACATATTAAAACAATTGCTTGGCCGGTATATTTCCACTCTGGCAGATGAAAAGACCTCTACAGTATATTAATGTATAGCTTGTTAGGCGGGACCAGCTCTTGACACATCTCATTGTTTTAAAAGCAGTTCAACAGTACAATACAATGAAATGAAAATAATGTTTTCTTGCGTCTGTGCAGGAACCTCTAGAGCAGAAATATCATCACGTTTCCCACCAGGCACTGAGCCTCATGAAGGTAACTGTACCTGTATAGTGATATCCATATGAATAATCTTGGTGTGTAATATTAACATATCATCTGGGTGTGTAATCTGATTGTGTAATCTGGTGTGTGATCTACAGGGCTGTCTACGGATGGACCCGTCGGAGCGGCTGACCTGCGAGCAGCTCCTGGAGCATCACTACTTTGACAGCCTGCGAGAGAAGAGCGACGGCGGCTCCCGGGAGCACGAGCGCTCCACCAATAAGAGGCCGCGGCTTCCCCGCAAGCACCTCCCCCCCGGGGTACGTCGCTCCATTCATCAAACACCACCTACACTGATTTGACAGTTTTGCAACATTTATGTATTGGTTTTATACATGTGTTGTACAAAGACTTCAGCTGTATCCAATATGCTTCATTGAGAAAGTTTTCTAGCTGTTGTTTAAGTAGAAACGTATAAAACTTGGATGTGTTCTTCTTGCAGTATCTGCCACAGCTCACAGGAAGCAGTATTTTCCCTGCTCTGGACAACAGGAAGTACTACAACAACCTGCGCAAGTTCAACTACCACCTACCCAACATCTAAACTGGTTCCATCTACCCTATAGCTAATCTGTTCTCCTATCTGACAACTAAACCGAATCACCTACTCGCTACATCTAAACTGGATCAACTACCTTTTCAACTGGTTCCACCTATCCTACATCTAAACTAGATGGACCTACCGAACATCTAAAGTGGATTGACATCTAAAGTGAATCACCTACTAGAATCTAAATGGGTTTCACGTCCGACACTTTCAACGGAACCCACTTGACTTGCGTTGGCACCTTTCTACGGCAAGCGAGAGGGTTCAACCTCCATCATTTTTTTTATACTTTGGGTTTTTAGCTGCGTCACTCGTTTGTGATGTCATTCTATGCACTCTACCCGATGTGAATGTTGCCTATATTTCACCGTGGTCGTGTTTTCACAACGAGCGACCGGATGCTCTGCTTGTAGGTAGACTGAGACTGGGGAAGAGAGGGAGAAGATAGACTGCCTTTCCTGTTTGCCAAATGTATGTTTTTATATATAACGGACTCTGTACGAGGTAATACATTAAATGTTCTAGATAATACCGGCTGTCTAAAGTAATAATCAGGATTTGACTGATTACCATACAGAGGAATTTTGAAATCTTCAGTTGAAATGTGAACTTGAACATGATCGCTTTTTGGGGAGTTATTGATATAGTGAGATGTTAGTTCATTTGTTTTTCATCTCCATGCCAACTTACTGGCCCTTCGTCAGTACAGTCATTACATGAAATCATTAATCATTCAAGACTTCCAAACAGCCATTTCAGAAGACTACAGAAATGTTTGAAATCCACTTATTTAAAAAAACTACATTTATTTTCAGCCATGAGGGAAAACAGCCCCCCCATCAGTTAACAAGACATTTCACTCATGTTTGTCACACAAGCAACCCAATCACAAACTACTCAATAATATCTGTCACTGGTGCTAAAGGTTGTACTAATTTCTCTGTCTGGCTGTGGATATTTTACCAATGCCAAATTAATCTGTACAGAAAATCCCATTTCTCCCCCCCCCCCCCCCAAACCTTTCTTGAACGTACCCAAAGATGGAGTATATGAGAATATACTCGTATACTCTGAGAATATACTGCAGTTGTATACTTTATTACCTACTTTGTATGTTGAGAACATAATAAAACCATAGTCTATCAAAGATGTCTGGATGTCAAGTCATCTATAAAGTGCAGTTCAAATCGCGCCATTAAATATATGCATCCTTAAACACTTTTAAAGCTGCTTGGCCAAGTGGCTTCTTGGCATTCTAAAAGCGCTGGTCTCCATGGCAACTAAAACAGGTCGTGCCATGCCATTCATGTGCAAAAACATTATAGTCATGCTGGTCACACAATTTTCAAAGACCATTAATATTATTATAGTTTGGATCAGAGGTCTACTGTGATGTCCAGGCGTGGCAGGGCCATCTGCAGTCTCTCCAGGGTCTTCTCCCGGTCCTTCAACCCTGGTAGGTCACTGAGGACCAGGCGCTGCAGGTTCCTATGGACAGGTGTATAACATACACACTAAATAAGTCTACCTCTGTGTGCCTTTTCTACCATTTCATCATTTAGATGCTTTTATCCTACTTGGTGACTTAGTGAATTTGGATACATGTCATTAAGGAGCAGGTAGGGGTTAGGGCATCGATGAGTCGAACACCGTAACCACTACACTATCCCTTTAGAAAATATTTATAAAATTATCATTTCATCAAGTGACTACACACTTTAGTGAGATAAAGGATTTACATCATCAGATAACAGATAAAATAACAGCAACTTCTCCTTTTTAGCCTTAAAAAGAAAAATATTTAAAAGTAAAAGCGCACCCAAGTTTGTGCAGGGCAATGACTCCTTTGTCGGAGACGTTGCCGCAGGACACCAGCTCCAGGGAGCTCAAGCTGGTCTGGAGGTTCTCTGTGGAGCTCAGTCTCTCCAGGCACATGTCCTCGATGTAGATACACCTGTTGAGCTTCACCTCCTCCAGGTGCTGCAAACCATCTGCAGGAGGAACCGGGCGAGGAGCACAAAGACAAGCTAACTGGGGAACGAATATAGTCAGTCTGCACCTATTTCCCCTCCCAATGATCCCTGGAAAGAGAGCAATCCCTTCTCAAGGTTTCTTCCCTCTGGATTTCGGGAAACTTTTTGCTTCCTTGCCCTTTCAGAGGGTTTATGGTTAGGGGTCGTTTTTTTATTGTGTGCCTGCGAAACCCTTTGAAACTAACGTATGAAAAGACACAGGTTATGTTAATGTGTTAGACCTGGAAGTTGGTCCCCCCTGGGCGCTGCACTGTGGCTGCCCACTGCTCCTAGTGATGGGTTAAATGAGTTCACATGTCGTTCTACTTGTGCAATGACAATAAAGTCGATTCTTCTTCTATGAAATTGACTTCAATGTCAATCTTTGTTGATATAAAAAAAGATCACAAACTGCTTTGCGATCATCAAGTCACATTTCAAAATGTGACTAGTATGAAAAAATGTATAGTGAAGAGGGTCAACCAAATATAAATTAAGCAACAATTAAAACTTGACATAGAACACATTTAACTTCTGGCAATTCACAATTCACCTCTACGACTTTATCATAGTAACTTAGAAAATGTGTAATCCCAGGAAAAAACAGTTTTGTGGCTGGGTGATGGTGTAAAACACCCAGTCACGTGCGCTACATTTAGATAATTGGTCTGAGAGCGGGGTGTACTTTAACCGCTCTAGTTATCTAGTCACCGTACAAAGGGATCACGTTTAAACAGTAAAAAGGTCAAACTCCGGACACGAAACCATGGACCGTACGACGTCAGACTCAGGACTGTAGTTGATAGGGTGTGCGCACATCGGGCCAGAACGCCCACATGTGCTTAGGATCTTTGCATCTAAATAATTAGGTACGTTTTAGTTCTGTTGTTTTGTTCTACTAGACCAATATTGGTCTAACCAGGGGTGTGTCCACAGGGGGCCTGGGTTGGGACATGCCCCCCCCCCAAAAAAAAAACAACGAAACGGCCACCCCAAGTGCCAAGCCTACTCCTAAATCTGAATGGGTTACAAGAGGCAGGAACAGGTTACAAGGGCAGAGGCGTGCGTTCCTGTCGGAGCGCGTAACACGTACCGAGATGATCAAATCCCCGGTACATGATGCACGACTCGGTGGCGTCGATCCCCTGGATCCTGTAACGGCCGAGCGGCCCGGTTGGCAGCCCATTGTAGTCGTGGTGCCAGCGCTCGAACCCCAGGAACCGGACTTTGGCCCCGCAGCGAAGAAGCCACTCGGCGGCGGCTCGGTCCGGCCCGATGGTCTTTATCCTCTCATGATCTACCCTGAAACCATCAGGGATAGAGGAGCACATGCAATTGTAAACCAACGACATTATTAATAATAATAAATCATAATAATAATACACTGTAAAAAACAACAACACGAATATCTTACGGAATGATTGTACGCAGTATTTGTGTGTACTGTGTTTGTTAGTCTATTCTCTTATGTCTGGAGAGTGATGCTCCCCCACCTGTTGAACACCGCGTTGAGCCAGCCCCAGAACCCCCTGGTGTGTGTGAGGGTCACGGTGTTGTGTAGTGCTTTAGATAGAAGCCTCATGTTTCAGCAGTACTGGAAATAAAAAACACACACACTATATTTAGTACGCCGACATCGCTCTATCGAGACACGAAGATACGATAAACAATTGTCACTCACATGCCCTCTAACTAGTGTGGGCCCTACGGCGTGGAACTGTTTACGTCCGTTGTGCTGTGAACCTTGACCTTCACAACGTCGTGGAAACGCGTCGTATGATTGGCTAGTGGGTAATGACGCGTCACGGCGGCAGAACCACGCCCTCTCGTGTGTGGGACGCATCCACAGCGCCTCGCAAGAGAAACACGAAGAAAACAACAATAAAGACGACAACCCGACCGTGTTGTAATGAGCAGTGACAACAATTAGCGCCCAGCGGTTCGCGTTACGACACCGGGAACATGATCCGGGTACTGGGCGGGGCGTCGCGCTATGTTGTCGGCGCCGCGAAGCCCAAACCGCCCTGGAGGAGTTGTTCTCCTGCTGCCAGGTGTCTCCACAGGTAAGAGCTGCAGAGGGGAAACTAGCACAATGGGTAAGTTGTTGTTGTTTCTTGTAGATTGCAATGGAGATTTCAGGCTGACCGCCGATCATGAAGCCGCCAGCGAACCTGAAGCCTGCAAACGCGAAAGATCGCGAACCGAGTGAATCCAGTCTCCACGCCGGGACGTTGCGCAACCTTTTGTGCAACCAGCAACAAGTTCTTCATCACATCTGGTTCCCATATTAACCCGTGTTAGACATGCGGGTTAGATAGCACGCTTTTGTTTCTGATCATACCCAACCCTTTTACAAATGTATATGGTTATTTGTGATTCATATAAAACCAGGGTGATGGTTAATGAGTAATACACTTCATTATTGATCCACTTTGACAAGCTGAGAACTATGTAGTCTGTGTAGAATGTGTGCTTCATGTTTTGAATTGGGCTCCCAAAGTCTAGGGCTGTTTTTGAAATGCCATGCTAAGTACTAAATACTACATACTACATACTGCATACTGAATGAACGATTCAGTATGCAGTCTGTTCACACTAGCATACTGCATACTACATACTACATTTTGGCCAAATCAATCATTACTAGTATAGTATGCCATTTCGAAAACAGCCTAGGACTTGCACCAGGATCTGTTCAGCCAGAAACCGGTATAACAGTCATGCGCCAGTTCTATTCTGTCTTTAAAAAGAAAACCCTATCCGATTAATTAAAAAGTACACCAGACTGCAGATCCTGTTACACCTCTCCACACAATACTCAACGATTAAATCATTTTGAACAAAAATACCAAAACGTTTGTAGCCTACATGTTCTAGCAAGTCTGGCACCCTCTGAGAGTCATGGCCCCGTAAAGTTACAGGGCCATAGGGGGTACACAATTAGTATTATGTAGTATTATATTAGTATTATATTATAGTACAGTTTGCCATTTCCCTAATTCTTTTGGGGTCTGTCAATACTTATATAATACTATTACTACATAAAAGCAGCATTTGGAAATCACATGGGAGACACTTCTTTTGTTGTATAATTTGTGTACTTGTGTACTTTGGCCAGGAACCAAAAAATCCTAAAGAAAACCCAGATTCTCATACTTCTAGGTCTGTGGAATGTCCTTTATAGCTCACAGTGTCTGCTTTGAATTAGTGAGAGAGTTGTGTAAGTGAACGTTACCATGTGGGTCCGTGTAGCCAGTATGGTATGACATCTGGGCGTCGATTTGGACACCACTGCTGTGGCACTGGATAAATACTGAAGTACTGTGTTCTTTTTCTGATCATTTTCAAAATAAGAGATGTTCTTGTAGTTGAAGAATGTTTCCCCTACCCCTCCTGCAGAAATCAGTTTTCACTTGCAATCTTCAAAAATCCAGCTCCTTCCTTATTCCCTTGTCTTTTCCTCCACTTCTTTCTGACCCATGAATCTGTAAAGCCACGTATTCATCATGCTAGGGATTTGAAATGTGACCCCTGACCCCTTGTGTGTTTTCAGCTCGTACGATGTGGCGGTGGTGGGGGGCGGCATCGTGGGCCTGGCTACGGCCCGGCAGCTCATCCTCAGACACCCATCCCTCAGCTTCGTCTTGCTGGAGAAGGAGAAGGAGCTGTGTGAGTGTTGCTAAGGAACGGCTCTTTAAGAGTTGCATCTTATATCTTTGTGTATAAAAGTTATATACTATGAGTTTGCTGTACTCACAAGAGAAGAAAAAAAAAGTGTTTGTCTATCATTGTCTGTCCCGCTGTATGTCTCTGTCTATGTATTTGTTTGTCTGTCCCTATCTGTCAGTTCACCCGTCTGTCTCTCTGCCTCTGTGTCTCTGTCTATGCATCTGTCTTTCCATCTCACTATCTGTGTGTCCAACTGTATCTCTCTGTCCCACTGTCTGTTGTCTGGTTGTCTGTATATCTGTCTGTCCCTCCATCGATATGTCCATCTGTAACACCTGTACCTGCCTGTCAATTGTTTGACTGTCTGTCCACCTGTCTGTCTGTCTCGGTTTATCCCTCTGTCCATCTGTATATCTGACTGTCTGTCTGTTCCTCCATCTGTGTGTAACATCTGCACCAGCCCTCCACCAGAGCGGCCACAACAGCGGGGTGATCCACAGTGGGATCTACTACACCCCAGGGTCTCTGAAGGCCCGGCTGTGTGTCCGTGGCGCCATGCTGGCCTATGAGTACTGTGACAAGAAGGGACTGCCCTACAAGAGATGTGGAAAGGTCTGCCTTCACCTCTTTACCTCACGGAACACACCACATCACCATAGTTAGTTAGAAGTACACACAAATGTAAGACATGACCATCCAATGCTATTTACTGGTTAGTTGTTGTGAGATCAAGTAGTGGTTCAAGGATGACTACAGGCATAGACGGCGGGTGAACTTTTTGCTTGGGAAGGCTATCGGTTCATGGATTCCGGCCCACAATTGCTGGCAATACATTTGGGATGGCTACTTATTGATTTTGGGAAGGCTTAGCATTCCCAAGCCTTATGCACCCGCCGTCCATGACTACAGGTTAGGTCTAGTGGTTAGGGTAGAAAGGTTCTGGGCTTGAACCCCTGATGTCCACAGTCTACCTTTAGGCATCCCTGAGCAAGATGCCTAATACATGCTCATTAATTACATGTATCTCTTTGGATAAAAGCATCTGCTAAATGTAAAATAAGACACTTTATTAAAATAAAGTTTTTTTTGTTGTTGCTGTATTACAGCAACAAAAAAAGGACAGTGCAAATAAGTTGAAATAATACACAACGGGGGGGGTGGCTCAGTGGCTCAACCCACTAGTACGCTACCCATGTAGGCAATACACCTTGTAGCGACCCCGGTTCCATTCCTGGTTTGTGTCCATAAAGGCACAAAAAGATATGATTAAAAATATATTTAAAAAAGAAACGTCTAAATAAATAGTAATGGCAGTATTATTATATAATATACTGGCAGCTGATCGTGGCGGTGGACCAGGAGGAGGTTCCCAGGCTGCAGGCGCTGTACGAGCGCGGCATTAAGAACAACGTGCGCGACCTCAGCATTGTGGACGCTAAGGGCATCCGGGAACGAGAGCCCTACTGCAGGGTAAGACAGCACAGATGGTACCCCTCCCCGGTACAGTATTGTATTGTAGTAATATATTTGTAATGCAGTATTTGTAATGCAGTAATGCAGTATCATGGTAGAGAATAGTATCAGAATCACTTTTTGAACACACGCTAACTAATCAATGATCAATATTATGTATTTCGTATTACCTATTACCTAGTTTTTTTGTATGTGTGTGACTAAATATTTGTAATAGTTGACATAGTTGGTAACCTGACGTGCCAGATGGTTTGTTACACAGAACCATCTGGGAAGTCGTCCTTACACAGAACCATCTGGGAAGACGGACTGCCTAAAACTGCTATATTTAATTCTGAAGTGTACCATTATTACGACCTAGGAGTAATAATTGTGGTTAAATTTAAATCTAATATGATCTATTCTGCTTAGAGTTGACAAGTGTAAGATCTGTACTATTTTGCCAGTTCTTCTATTTAGTTCTTTATTATTTATTTATTTATTTATTTATTTTTATTTTTATTTTTTGTTCTCTATGCTTTTGTAAAGCACATTGAATTGCCTTTGTGTATGAAATGTGCTATATAAATAAAAACTTACTTACTTACTTACTTACTTTGAAACTGTTTGGAAAAGGGCAGGCACTTTCAAAAAATACATGGCAGGTGATTGGATGAACCATTTGTCTATTACCGTCTATTACCGTACCATATGACGAAAGTAGAGTGAAAACATATTTTCCACGTGAATGTTATCCAGCTGCCTCGCAAGGTAACATAGTTGGATCCCCTGCTAAAAATCCAGGCCACAAATGTTACTGATATGTTTCTCTCTTCAATATAAAGGCGTACAGAGTCAAAATAGCTGAGATACCCCCTAAAACAAACCATGCAGACTTTTAATTTAAAAAAAACCCACAGATTAGTAGACGAATGATTGGATAAATGTATCTGAAACACTGCCTATAACCAACTCTACTTCAAATATCAAATCATGACGATTTTATAACTGGAAGCTTCTCTTGGCCCGCAACTAAAGATAATTTAAACAACCGAAAGACTGACGTGATGGTTGATTCTACATGTGTTCTCTCCAGGGGGTCATGGCATTGGACTCTCCCTACACGGGCATCGTGGACTGGCGGCAGGTCGCGCTGTCCTATGGCACCGATTTTGAGGAGGCGGGCGGAACCGTAGTGACCAATTACGAGGTGATTGACATCACCATGGCCAATGAGAGCACAGCAGGAAGCAGTGAAGGTAAGACACTGGTGCTGTGCATTAGTGAGTTACTGCAGCCAGAGTTATGGCAGTTGTTGTATCAGATATAATCTTCCTCCTTTGTTTTAATTTTCAGGGCTGAAATATCCAATATCAATCAGAGCCAAAAAGGTAAGGGTGTGTACAATCTGTGATGTTGTTCAAGAGAGAGCGAGAAAGAGAGATCCTGTGACAATCTTCTCATTGTTTTGCTGCATTCTGTCACTGTTGGTTGTCTGTTTTTATTGTCTTAAATGTGTAAGAGTATGTTGTCTGCCTTAAATTTCCCCCTGAGGGACAAATAAAGTGTGTGTGTGTATATATATAAAGTATTATAATATTTTACATGGTTCCGAATTTCCCGGCTGGGATCAAGTATTATCTCATCGTATGGTTGACGTGACAACCGTCAATGTCTTTTGTACGGCAGGGTGAGGAGGTGAGGTGTCGCTATGTGCTGACCTGCGGGGGCCTCCACTCTGACCGCCTGTCCCAGATTTCTGGCTGCAGCTCGGAGCCCCGCATCGTCCCCTTCAGGGGGGACTACCTGGTCCTGAAGCCCGACAAACACTACCTGGTGAAGGGAAACATCTACCCTGTGAGTCCCTGGAAGAAGTGTTGAGAAGTTTTAGTGTTGAATGGTTACATTGAGTTTAATACTTTGAGTTGAATACTCAATATTTTTAGAGTTTAATAGATTCAGAGTTCTGGGTTCACATGTCACTCAAACTCTCACGGTGTCACTATATGAAAAAGGTGTTTTTATTGGTTGGATTGTAATACCCTGCCTCCTCGGATTCGGTGACACAATCAGGCAGACTTCTCTGCTTTCGATGATGTTGAACCGTTAACCCGTTACTCAGATTAGAAGTAATGGGTCAGGGGTCAACTATGAAGATCATCCTGTGGTTGTCTCACTGCTTTCCCTCCCTGCAGGTCCCTGACCCGCGGTTTCCCTTCCTGGGTGTGCATTTCACCCCGCGGATGGATGGCAGCATCTGGCTGGGGCCCAACGCTGTGCTGGCTTTCAAGAGAGAGGGATACAAGCTGTTTGACTTTAACCTGCGGGACTTTGGCGACGCCCTCTCCTTCAGGTACAAGAGCAGGATGTTTAACGTGTCTTAGCTTACCTTAGTACCCATCATTCATCGGGAAAGTGCTTTGGTAATGGGCGGCTCAGTGGCTCCACCCGCTAGTGTGTTAACTATGTGGGCAATACTGTCTAGTGGCTAGGGTGTTTGACTCCCGAGCGAAAGGTACAAGGTTTTGATTCCCCATGTCTGCAGCCTGCCCAACCCCTACCTGCTCATTAATAACATGCATCGGAATTCATTGTAAGTCACTTTGAATAAAAGCGTCTACTAAATGACAGATAGTTAATTGATTCTGCAAATTGTGAGTTGTAAAGAGAAGAAAAGAAAAGAGCAGAAGAGCGCAACATTTCTAAACAAAAAAATGTGCCCTCCCTCTCTGCTCCGTACGTTTCCCCGTAGGGAGAAAATATCTCATACAGAGCCAGACAGTCAACTCGAAACAGATATTCTCACAGCGCATTTCACTCACTAATAGCTGGCGGATGGCTTAGGCATTTCTAACTAATTACACTCAAAATAATAGCTCTTAAATGTTACCTACGGCATCTTTAACAACACAGATCTTTAAAAGCTAAACTAATGTCCATCTTCTGCCCCAGCCAGCCCCAGTGACTACTACACGGACTACGAGTAGTCCACATATCGTGTATAACAGGAGATGTTTCTGTGTCTGCCAGGGGCCTCCAGAGGCTGGTGCTGAAGAACATCAGGTATGGGCTGGGAGAGATGTATCGAGGAGTGTTCATCGGTGCTCAGGTCAAACTCCTGCAGAGATACATCCCAGAGATCTCGCTCAGTGATGTTCTCCGGTAAGACCGTCTTCTTCTCCTGGTCATCAACAACACACTGTTTACTAGCAGAGGAGCTTTTCTATAGGGTATAGAGATATTGCAGGCCAGCCTTATTAATGACCTACGACACCATATAGGCCTACACTACCTACCTTTTAGTACTTGTGTTGGATATTACACTCAACATATTATAGGACTCATCCAAGATGGGCAGCGTGTGTGTGTTTTGTGAAGGCATAAAAGAACAAGAGAGAACATAAGAACAAGACTAGCAAAGGTCAATGAACATGGACAAAACTCACTTACTTTATCGTATTCTTTATATACAGTATAAAACTATACTATATAACTTTACTAGTATTTAAAAGATTATTGAAAATAATATATGATGTTATCTAAGATTGATTTTATATTTATAACCATAATTACTTTTTTTTTTTTTTTACAAATATCTCTAACTCATTATTTTCTTGTGGGGCCCCCAGGGGCCCAGCAGGGGTGAGGGCCCAGGCTCTGGACCGCGATGGAAACCTGGTGGACGACTTTGTGTTCGACGGTGGTGTGGGCGACGTCGCCAGCCGCGTGCTGCACGTCCGCAACGCCCCCTCCCCTGCCGCCACCTCATCCCTCGCCATCGGGGAGATGATTGCCGACGAGGTGGAGGGACGCTTCGACCTGTAGCGGTGAAGAGAGAGGGGGGGGGGGGGAGAGA
>OMKN01003211.1:2781-15683 GCA_900302345.1 Melanonus zugmayeri | reverse complement strand
CGATTTCAAGACTGGAACTTCAAGACTGTTAGAACAAAGCAGAGTTTCTGCTCTGAATGTCATCATTTTGCATACAAGTGTAGGTGTGGGGGTGTGGGTGTGTGTGTGTGTTTGTGTCAAGAGTCAAGTATCAAGGGTGACACACCCGACTGCCACTTCTCCAATTAAGGCTTCAGCAAAGGAGGAGACGACCCAAACACAAACATACATTAGGCAGTCCGACTCCACCCACGGAAGTCCGTCAGTATCAGAGTGTGATAGACTACTATTCTGCTTAATTGGGCAGGAGTGTCTGGTTCTATGTGTGTGTGTGTGTGTGTGTGTGTGTGTGTGTGTGTGTACCATGTCTTTTTCTTCCTGAAGTCTCTGCTGCTCAGCCTGTCGGACAAGTTCTTCCTGAATCTCCTGTGCGATCTCATTATCTTGGCGTTCTCTAGGTGTGTGTGTGTGTGTATAAGGACAGGAGAAAACATCACAAAATCATTAATAACTTAAAGAAAACTTCATGTAGATTCAAGGTTATAGTGCCTTCATTAAATGATTCTGTGGACGGTAGTCTCTAGTAGATAGTCTCTTCAAAGTTAAATTTAAATGCTACACTCTTGTGTGATGATCCAGTTAGGCTGTGGACATGGGGGATTAAACCCAGAACCTTTCTGCTGCCTGGGAGTCAAACACATCACACGCATACATAAGATACAAAGGTCAAGTTTGTATCTTAGTCCAAAAATGTGGACTAATTCTACATTTATGGCCAAGGTTAGGTTTGCACATTTTATAGAAGAACATGAATACAACTGGGAGATAACATTGGGGATAGAACCCAGAACCTGGAGTCAAAACACCATAATCACTACACTAGACTCAAAGCGCATTATACTATCAGTGTTTCTATGTCAGTGTGGGCGTGGGGTTGGAAAGAGCAGAACAAGTGACATCACAAACTCCCAGCATGCCCTGCACTGCCCACCGTGATGGGAGAGCATCTGTGCTCCACCCTGAGTACTCTGTGTGTGTGTGTGTGTGTGTGTGTTCAATTTGATGCGCTACTGTCACATAACTAATCAGTCACGGCATTTTTCACAAAACATCCCGGCGCAGAGAGAAGGACTCTTGTTTCCAAACGGTCTCTATATCGGCTTTCACAGCAGGTGCTGTTGAGTTCCCAAGCAGGGAGACCAGAAGGGTGGAATGTACAGCTTAGCAATTATATTGTCTGTCATCTCATATAAATGGTGTATGTTGGGAATGGCTTGGAGACAAAGTTGTTCATTAGGATGCATGCCTAAGGCAAAGGAATACCCAGCTTTGCAAATAAGTTAATTTGGTTGTAAAGTTCATTATAGAGGTCCTGTTATGAAAGAGGTTTGTAATATTTTAGGAGCAGAAGTTTATCAGATTACCAAATTGGATTGACAGATTTTGTCTGAACAGTTTGTACTCCAACAACAGTGTTGTGATGATGATAATGATGATAAGAGAGAGAGAGAGCGAGAGAGAGAGCGAGAGCAAGAGCGAGAGCGAGAGCAAGAGCAAGAGCAAGAGAGAGAGAACTCACAGGTCTCGAAACTGTCTCTGGCTCTGGGCCTTGGCCCTCTTATCCTCTTCCTCCTGCAGCAACTTGGCCACCTTCAGGTCGTACTGAGCCAGGCGACTCTTGTGGACGTTGGACGCCAAGTGGCTCTCGACTGTGGACACAAACACACCACCATTAAAACACCACCGTAAAAAATAACTATGGTTAATGATAATAGTGAATCAAGCATGCAGGTTTGATAGAAGCTTGCGATGCCGGTATTGCTCTGTGTACAAACATCCCTGGATAAGCTTATGCAAAAAGTGTGTTACAAAGGGTTACATTGACACACTCAACAAATGTTTATTTTTTGCCCTGAATGGAGCACTTGTGCCATGTTTGGGTTCAGCTTTGAGGAGAGAAGGGAATAACAACGCTTACTAACACACTCTTCATCCCCTGCAGTCACAACAACACAAACACCGAACACGGCGTGAGTCACTTCAGAAACGAATGGGCCAACCGAGCAGAAGCTCCAAGGCCGTGTGACGGAACGTGCCAAGCCCTGAGAGATGATAAATCCTGCCTTGGTGACGCACCGCACCTCTTGGTATGCATGGAGAGGCTGGGCATCACTCACTCAGCAGTATCCTCTCCACCTGCCTATCGATCCACTCGCCGCCAAGCGTTAGTGTGGACAAAAAAAAAAAAAGGGGGGGGGGGCAGATTACGTCCCACAATTTACCCAACGAAGGTTCCATTAAGACCCCGTGCCGTGACTGGACGGATGGAAACAGGAAGCAGTGAGTCAAGGCAGTGGCTAAATTGACAGTCGCCCAAGAGGTTGTCATTGATTTTTTTCCTTCATTTTTTTTTGTAGGTGATGCTGATCAATCAATAGTTAATGATGCCTTCCAAAAAAAGAACAGAAAAAAAATGATGACAGTGATGGTGACGTCAAAACGAAACGGAGACTATCATTTATCCAACGATTTTTTATTTTCCCCCCATAGCGGAAAGGTGGCTCGGCTCTCAAGGGAAGGGAAGATAAAACAAGATATTATGACATCTTTTTTCACCGAAGACCTTGAGGACGATTGGTATTATCCTGATAGACCAAAAAAAACAAGGCTTTTTGACTTCGTCCGGACAGAAGGTCTTGTGCTTTCCAGCTATACAGACACCAAATATTGAGCAAGCATAAAAACATAGTTAATAGTTAAAACATAATTGAAATACCACACAAGCAAAAAAGTGTTTTCCATTTTGTATGGCAGAAGGACATCCATCTGTTGATGTGGGCAAGCAAAACAGACATCTGAGGAGAAAGGCAAGCTGTTTGAATCACTCTTGAGCCAGTGTGGCCAACCACCCACTCACCCCCACCCAAGGTCAGAGGTCAAACAAGCCGATCACACACTCAAGCTGGATCGGGTAGTAACGCATCTGTGGGGGATGTTATTAACATGTCATGGATCGCTACGGCAACAAAAAGGGTTAAGGACAAACACAAGACAAAACAGAGCTCTAATCTGCACTTCGGCCATGGGCTGGGGGGGGCATGGGATCCACCCATAGAGGAAGACCACACACTTCCCCAAAACATCCCACAAACAAGTGAGGAACAACAAGTTAGGATGAAATCAGGGCCTATGTTTGAGATGTGTTGTTGCTCATTATTTTCCCACACATTCCAAAATCAGTAGCCCATTCCTGACTGATACAGACCAATACATCCATGATACAGACGTCTTGGGGTTGGGCACATTATCCACACTGTTGTCATGGGCACTAGACATCACCTGGCAACTTCGCCACCTATTCACATAATCACGTATCTGATTAAATGGTGTTTGGACAGTGTTTGAGACACGTTTAAATGCAAAGCATAAGCGTGTCTCAGCAGACAGAGATCCACACAAGCCGACAGTGATAGTATCTGACGGGGTAGTCCGTTGGTGATGTACAGATGAAGCGTTTAGTTCCACCCTGCCAAGGCAACCCATGATTTACAGCTACGGCAGACATGCAATAATGTGATCCAGAAACCGCCTGCACGCTCGTACTAGCCAACCAACCCATCTCTCTCTCTTATTGTTGTGGTTTTCTGCAGTATTTGCAAAATGCATAATGTGTGGGTTTATACTGGCTTAATCAGTCTGCTGTCACCAACGCTAGGCTTTAACAGTGTCAGACTGGACACTGGTCAGACTTCCCCCACAGGACGACTATATGTCTTGCCAACATGAAAATAATTCCCTTTATGTTTTGCAAGCAATCTAGATGTGCACTAGAAATGCAGTACAGTAGCTTGTCCAAGTCTAAAGGGATGGAGGGAAAGACATTGGTACAATTAAGGGGCCAAGGTTTGCATTAAAACATCTTGAAGTAGGGAAAAGTAAATCCTCCGCCTATTCAGCACTGCATATTTTGGGACGGTGACAAGAGATGCTTTGAGTACACTCCAAGTACAATCTATGAAAAGCACAAAAAAAGGTAGATGTCAGTTGACATTTCTGCTCCCAATTTAGGAATAGGGGACTATAAAAAGGGTTTTAAGAGTAAATCCCTGAGTAGTGTTGGGGATTACCAGTGGTATAGACAAACATGTGAATTAATGAATACAGTAAAGCAACTTACTCTCTTGTTCCTGGAGGTTGTGGGCCAGGCAATGGTCTTCCAGCACTGCAAAGTCGCGACACACTGTAAAGAGAGATACCCAGAGTCATTCAGGATCAACATGTTTGTTTGAAGACAGAGCCTGTAAACTGAATAAAACACACAACAAATGCAACAAAGCAGATTTTAAAATCAGTCCAGGAAGTGTAAAAAGAGGGTCTCCATCTTTACACTCTATGTCGATATGCATCTCTGGAAGAGTTTACATGCCTACCAAACCATGGGCAAGTATCAGTAGCATGCTGGTGTTTAAAGATAATGTACACCTTCTAAGTCCTAACAGAATTCTGCAGAGACTGTTTATTCTATATAGTCTAGTAGGCCCATCTAATAAGTAAGTATTATTTAGTAGGACTCAAATCGAGACCCTTGGTTGGGTCTTTTTTGTCTACTGAAACCTGGAAATGATACGGTGACGGAGCAAGCACGGTGGCTACAAATGGCTCGGAGACTGAACGGTTTCACCTTGCATAACAACTGTCTGAATCACCACACTGAAGCAAACCACATCTCTTTCCATCTTCAATGTCTTTTGCAGAGGGAATATTAAAACCTATGAATGCATTCATGGTGAAAAGACACAGACAAAAGAAAATACATTCAAGTGCCAACCCTACAAAGTCCCAGACACCCTTAAATGCTGTCTACTGCAACTGCTGTGTTGTTTTCCAAATTGAACAAAAGGGAACACAACAAAGAATATTGTTTGTTGGAATACCATTGTGCACTCCCCTGAAAAAAGATCTTGCATTTACAACTCTTCCGCAGGCTTACATTAACACACACAGACACACACACACACACAAACCTGCCCCAAGCTCTGCTCTTCCTCTTACAGTGATTACTTTGTCCATATCCCTGATTAATAACCAGGAGTAAATGGGCACTGCACAGTACATCATGCGTTAGCATGCATCAAAGACAGTGGACCAAACACGCCATTCAGCATTATTGACGAACACATATGTTTCCTTAGTTGAGCTTTGTCTCCAAAGGGTATGGTAAGGGTCTCTCCTTCTATGAAATATCTTAGGAAAAGGAAGTTAAGCTTGACCATAGCCTGAGGCAGGCACCGGCAGGTGGGCCAGGCTGAGCATGTTGGGTGACTTGAATCTACAGATGCAGGGAAGACCCCCACACACAATCCACATTTTCAGACTTGCACGGGATTTGATTAGCATTCTCCATGTTTCAACCATACGTCCAATCTCTTTATCCGACAAAACAAAGGATCCGGCATGACTGAATGACTATTGTGTGTGTATGATTTAAGAGGGTTGGACAGTTTGTTCGGCAACAGCATTCATACGTCATACTAGCGGGTTGAACTAGTTGTGCGTGAACCTACTTGTTTAAACAATCTGAACATTTGTATACACTTCTATATCCGACCGATATAATCGTAAGATATTGTAACACCACAGTAGTAACGTTAAATTCTCGGTATTGTGGGCTACATTAGAGAGAATACGGTATCTGTCCGACCACAATACTACACACGGCGCTGCGGTTGTAAACAATCACTCCAGCTTCACGTCAACAAAGCCATTATTCAACTGTTTCTGAAAGAATACACGGCGTTAAAATCGCGCTTTCTACAGTTCCCACTCAAAGCACGATTTATTGTCCCGTTTTTCCTTCCCACGACTACGATATCTTAACGAAAAGCCAGCGTCCACGGTTTGCTACGCGACACCATTCATCCCCATTACGACGCAGCAGGTGTCGTTATTATGTTGACCATCACATCAAAACATGACGGGTACGACCCGCACAGCTAACCCCTCACGTCCCAGGCGAGGTGTACTCTAGTGGTACTAGTAATCTCGTTGTACTAGTACTCTCACACCAGGTACACACGGGTCACGGACACCGAACACCTGCGTCCTCCGCGGCGTTACCTTATTATTATTATTCGCCGTTTGGGGCTAATGTTAGCCAGCCACACACACAACCGTATACCACCACCACAGCTAAAAGCACGTTCATTTGAGTGATATGCAACTAAACGAGCGAGTTATTACCATCTTTCACCCCGGGCAGTTTTTTCTGGTCGATGCTAAATTCAGCCATGTTGTCAACGACAGTGTCAACCGCGTTTTACGTTGAGTGACACTTCCGCGTTGCTCCGAAGGTTAACCGGCGCACCCCGTGATTGATGGGCCGACGGCCTCCGCTCGTATACGCGATGGATGTCTGAGAGGATGTAGATGGATGTGGGGCTCGACGAGTCAACCCGTACGCGTGAACGTCGCTGGTGATAGTTAGCAACGCGGCCGCGTTACTATAGCTGGCGTGTCAGGGTTTTTCTGCGAGCATCCCTCCCACCGCACCGGCTGACCCTCCCCTCTCCGTCGTCTCAGACTGCAGCCGGCTGCAGCTGCGGACCGGGGAAGCACGACAGGTCCCGGCTGTGTGCACCGCATACCCGGGGGCAGTGCAGAGTGGGTTTTTAATTTCTCTTTCTACAATGGACGATTTGAACGTAATGGAAAAAAGACTACTGCAATCGTGTGATTTATTTTGTGTTACATCTGTGCACACATAGCCTACAATGGAACACAGACACGCGTACACGCACATAAACACATTCTAGTGTAATGGCCCCCTCTAGTGAAAGGTTTATAGAATTGCAGACGTCTGCTATCCCTGATAATAGATACACTGATATATGAACAATAACTACTGTATCTAGACAGACAAATAAATGCATGCCTCTCTCTATTTAAGGTATTGGGTAAATCGTATTTCAGACAGTCAGATCAGCTATGCTGCCTGAATATTCAAAATGTCCAAATGTAGGAGGGGGTAAATCAATATGTTCCACCCCTCCCTAAATTGGACAAGTTGTCCTTGAGCAACAAACTAAAATAAGTAAACAACAAAAAGGACATATATATATAGTATAATATGGTGTAATATATTATATATATGTGTGTATATTATATAATATATATGGTATTTTTGAACTATATACATGTTGTGTTGTATTATATTATATTATTATTATTAAATGATGTATAATATTGTATATATATGATGTAATATATATGTATATACTATGTAATGTATATGTATATACTGTATGTGTATGTATATGTATGTATATATATGTGCATATCTAACAATACGCATGCATATCTCTCATACTTCATCTGTATAATTGTGTATATTCATAGGTGTACCGTATATTGAATTCCAGGTCATTTTCTCCTCGGTCATTGTGTATTTGTGTCCTATTTTTACAGTATATTATATGTATTTTTCATTTAAATTATTTTCTTATTGTGCATATTTAAATTTTGATTACTTACTTAATATTTATGTTGTCTACCTGTATGTTTACTGTAACAAAGAAATTTCCCTCCGGGGATCAATAAAGTACCTACCTACCTACCAGATTATGTTGCTGTAATATGTGCATAGGACTACATGTCAGTTGTGTTTACTCGATATGTTGCAATTGTTTGAGAAGTCCTTGAGTTGACTAACTTTTGGAAGTTGTATGAGTTGTAAACGGGGAGGCTGTGGACAGTGTCGTCATACAAAGAATGAATGACTGATGCTTTTCCATTCATTCTTTTTGGCAGTTGCAAGTATTTCAAAGCTGTGGCCCCACGCCAACTTGAATGAGATCCAGGCAACTCATTTCCATAAAACTGTAGAACAGTAGAAAAGAAAAAGAACCCCCCAAAAAAGTACAACATTAGAGGCGTGAGATGTGACCTCCTAGATGCGTATAGTGATTTTGGCGAGGTATAAGGTTGACACCGCTTCGCCTGTCAAAGGATGGACATTTCACCAGCTCAGAAACAGTCCCAGAGCCAAGACTGCACACCTAATCTCCAGCTATTGTGCACTCAAGAAACAACAAAATCAATTCACTTCCCGAACGCGGCCAGCGTAGATTCTCCGCTGTACCTATTTAAGGAACTAATTAATGTAAAAGAAAAATACTTGCAACTGCCAAGTGCGTTGGATTGGGCCCATCTCGTAAACAAGGCTGTGATTCATGGGGTCCACACTCTGTTTGATTTGCTCCTGTCACGGTGATGTAGGGTTACTGGCCTTGTCTACTGCGTCACATCATCATATTTCACCCAGACGCTCCATGGTCCCCTCAAATTGGTTGCCTATTGACGGCACCAAACGGTGACTAGGTATTGATTTAGTATGCCAGGGTCAGACTGGCCCCTCCTTTGAGGGCCCCCAAGCCCACCTCCACCCCACCCCAAGAAAGCATAAATACATTTTGTGGCAACGGACTCGATAGATAGTGGACCAGCCTCTTTCTTCACTCAGAGTTCAGAGCACGAGGAGTTTGGACCATACACTGAGGCGTCATGGATAGAGTGACCTCTGTCAACTATTGCTTCGGAGTGCTGGGCATGCTGCTGCTGCAAGGGCTGCTGTGTGTGGAGGGGAGGAGCATTCTCAACACTGGTGAGCGACCATTGTCTTGGTGGTTTTCATTAAAAAAATGAATCTAAGAAGAATGATGAAGATGTTTTATGTGATGCTATTTTCTCCTCCTCTGTGTGTAAAACGTAGTTAAGCAACAAGTTAGAGAATGAAACAAAAGCATCCGGTTTAAGTGCTCCTTTAATTTAAGTTTATTTTGTGCTTATTGTGTTTTTAGGAAACAATATTTATTATCCAAAAGAAGACACAGACGCTCAAAGCAAGATCCTAGCTCTATTATTGAATAAAAGCCTAGTGCCCATCGAAAGGAATGACATTTCAGGTGAGACATGAAGAAAAATAAGACATCTGTGATAGTATTCAATGATTTTCAATGATGAATTGATAATTAAATGAAGAATTTTTTTCCACTGATCATTTAAATGTCTTTATATGTGCAGGTCTTGAGCTGGTGAATAAATTATCTCAACTAGAAAAGGTAAGAATGTTTGGCTTGAACTCCAAATTACCATTCTGCATTACTTTTTACACTTGACAACCTAAAACAGTTGGAATGGAAAAAACATTACACCAATACATTACAGTGCGGGTCTGGAATGACGTGACATCATCTCTCATATGTTGTATGCATTTAATGAAGTGACAACATCACAATACCATTTTTTTCTGCACACATGACATTTAAAAGGGTGTGACCTGTCCTTTTAGCTACAGGCTCTGAGAGAGGACCTGGATCTGGAGAGGAAGATCACAGCAGATGTTATGGCAGAGGTCAAATCCCTACCGGGGAAAAGAGGCGAACGTAGGTGTCTCTTTTTTGCTCGCTCCCTCTATCTTTCTGACTCTCTCCCTGGCTATCTCCCGCTGTCTTCTCTTTCTTTCTCTCTCTATCTCTCTCACCCTCTCTCTTCTTTCTTTCTCTCTCTCTGTATTTATCTCTGTCTCTCTCTCCAGCTCCCTCTATCACCTCTCTCTCCTTGTATGACATCTCTCTCCCTCTATCGTATCTCTCTCTCTTGCTCTCTTTTTCTTCTGTACATTTTTTGTGTGCCTTGTATTGTCATAAAATATTACATGTTTTGTGTAAAACGGCACGATTTTTGCACTGAACCATTCCCTCAAATCATAGCGATTAGGGTTTTGGTTCACCTGCCATCTAGAAGGTTAAATGTTTGTAGTGTTGTTGTCACTCACTGTGCTACAACTGGTGTCTCTGTCTCCTTCTACAGCCTGTTTCTGGAAGTACTGTGTTTGAGGACGGTGGAGACAGAGGACCTCTGTGCCCAGGGACATACACCCAGGAGCTAAAGGATAGTGACTCTACAGGGGTGGGTGGGGAGGCTGAGGAGATGGCTGCACTTGGGGCGTTTTCTTCACTCCTTTATCCATTTAATTTGTTCAGTTAATTCAGGATGCATTTTACGGAACATGGACATGAAGATAATTAAACAGGGGGACATTACCTCAGTAGTTACGGACCTGGTTCTGATGTCAAGCTGCAAAATATAACTTAGCCTTAAGACTCATGTTAACAATTAAAATAAACACACATAGCAATATGACATATCACTAAACTCTGCCTATCCTCAATATTTCAGCATTATTTAATAACACTGGATCGCAAGCAAGATTTGTTGATGGTTTGTTTTGTTCATAAAACATCTGTAAATAACACTATAGTGACTGGAACTACTTGAGTGTCAAATATGACTAATACTTGACCGATGAGACGACTATCGTGGGGGCTTTATATGCCCCTTACCTTGTCATTATGTCACCCTCTTGTGGCATCATTGGATATTGCATTGTATTTATTTTTTGCACTTAAAGACACTTTCAAAGAGTTATGTAGGTAAATAGGCCTACCATCAACTTTGAGTAATAGCCTACTGTGTTTTATTCTATTAACTAAATAAACATTAATTGTGTGAATCTGTAACGTGACTCTGAATTGCAATGAATTGTCAAATTCGACTGCAACTGAACAGAAATAGTAGGCCTTACTGAATTCTCTGAATAACACGTTGTACATGTTATCAATCTGTTGTATGATTTTACGATTGTGCTTATATTGCATAGGGCCTACTTTAATGATCAAATAATAAAATGCTGCAGCACACTTTCCAATAGTTAGTCCTAGAGACTCCATGTCGGTGTCTAAACAATAGGCCTACCACAGCTGATAAGAGACTATCTTGCTCATACAGTATGGAGGAGCGGTGGGCTTTACGGAAACAAGCGATGACATATAGCTCAGCACTAACGATGGTATTTTATCTGACAAATTTCCTTCTGTTGATGGGAGTTCGTTTCCATGAAGTGTGGTCTGTGCAAAAGGCCAAGATAAGTCCAAAGGAAATGAACATGCAGTTTCTCTGCACTCATACTGTAAAACATATTCCTAAAACAGGCTGTTGAAACAGTACCTCATGCTGGGTGAGTCACATTTGTAATTTATATTCCATATTATTGTTATATAATTCCATATGGTTTCAATATTTGAGGCAGGATTCTTTATGACAATGAACAAAAAACTTAGTAAGTAAAATAGGCTATCAATTTTGATATTTACATACATTGAATAAATGTTGTCAATATCAAATATAGGTCAAATATAATATATTATTCATATTATTCATATAGGCCTATATACTATATATATATATATATATACATTACTATACTTCTACAGAATACAATAAAAATGTAAATATTTATCAGTTTGTGCCTGTTTCATCATTTCAACAGGCACTATGCTGGGGGTTCTTGTCCTATTGCTCTGGCCACACTTGGCCCACAGCTGCCCTGTCAGATGTCTGTGTCGTCCAGACGGGGCTATCAAGTGCGTTGGCCTCAGCATCACGGACATACCCAAACAGATGCCTTTTCAGACATTCCTGCTGCAGCTCAACGACACCAACATCAACGTCATCAATGCACAGAGCCTCCACAAATTGGACCGCGTGACGCGTTTCAGCCTGACCCACAGCCACCTCCACACCATCCATCCCCTGGCCTTTCACGCCGCCCCACAGCTCATGTCTGTCAAACTGTCGTTCAACAATCTCTCTACCTTCCCCGCCGATGTGTTCAGTCCGCTGGCCAGCCTGGAGCAGCTTTACCTTGACGCAAACCAATTGGAGACGATCTCTGCGGAAATGCTCACAGGACTGACTAAACTGCAAGATCTGGATCTGAACCGCAACAGAATCTCACATCTTGACGCGGGGGTTTTCAATGGACTGAGCAACCTCATTTTCCTGAACCTCGGCGGGAACTCCATCAGAGAACTTCCCCCCATGATCTTCCACTCGCTGTCTCGCCTGCGTCACCTTCTACTCTACACCAACCAACTGGAGGTACTGGACGCTGACATCTTCAGTCACCTTGCCGAGCTTGTTGATCTGAAAATCCACAACAACCGCATCGCCCGCCTCGCGCCCAAGGCATTCTGGTCCCTGGGGAACCTCAAGACGCTCACCCTATCCAACAACCAGCTCCAGGGGGTTCCAGAGAAGAGCTTCTACCACAAGACCAAACTAAGCAAACTCACCCTCTATAATAACCCGCTGTTGTCCCTCCCAGTGCTGCTGATGGGTCATACACCTTTCATGCAGGAGTTTTATTTGTTTAACACCAACCTTACTACCGTCCCAGGGAACCTGTTCTCAAACATGACTGGCCTTCTGAGGCTTAACTTCCATCTGAACTTCCAGCTGTGCGAGCTACCAGCTGAGCTGTTTCACAACCTTCCCAAACTTGTAAAACTCTCACTTAAGTTAAATGACCTCCACATCCTACACCCAGATCTGTTCTCCGGCCTAACCTCGCTGTCCTTGCTCTATCTAAATTCCAACAAGCTCAAGACCTTACCCAACACCATCTTTCAGAGTCTGAAGGTGGTGTCTACCATCGCCCTGAATGAAAATGATCTCAAGACCCTCCCGGGAGAGATTTTTCGCTCCAATAGAGGGTTGAGCAAACTATCTTTGAAAGACAATCCGTGGCACTGCGATTGCCAGATAAAAGGTATCGCTAACTGGCTACAAACAAATAAACAGGTGCTTCTTGATGGAGAGGATGTGATGTGTCAGAGCCCCAGGTCCCAATTGCACCGTACACTTTGGTCTCTGGGCGAAAAGGACTTCTACGTCTGCAATCCTACCACAGTCGGTTACCTTCCTAAGCAGAGAGAGAGTCTGACTGAAATATCAACCACTAGTCCATCTACGGCAGTGACGGCCTACCTACCAAGTACTCCACAATCGACCACATTCTCATTGGC
>OMKN01003143.1:3269-15207 GCA_900302345.1 Melanonus zugmayeri | reverse complement strand
CACACACACACACACACACCACACACACAGACCCACACACACACACCCACACACACACACACACACACACACACACACACACACACACACACCAGAGAGAGACACACACACACACACACACACACACACCAAAAAGAGAGAGACACACACACACACACCAGAGAAAGAGACACACACACACACACACACAACAGAGAGAGAGACACACACACCAGACACACACACACACACACACACACACACACACACACACACCTGGAGCCCACAAACACAAAGCCCTGTTATGTAAGCGTTTAATCACATTAGCGGTTCATGTTGGCCTCTGCTGTTCATGAACATGAAAAGTTGATGGCATCCAGCACGATGTGTGTGAAGGTGTGAGATGTGTGGAGGTGAGCAGATGCTGTGAAAGGCCCTCAGCTGTTCCTCCCAAATGCTCTAAAAACAGACTTTCTGAGGCCGTGATGCAAACACAAAGAAAAGGATTCTCCAGACACAATGAGGACAGCTTAGCGGTCCTGGTGCAGAACCTCGGGTTTAAACCCGGCAACTGTTTGCTCCTCGTTGAACGGCTTCAAAGCGGGGTTCCCGAAGGCACAAGAAGCGTTGCATTGCACCTCCCTTTGAATATCATTAACTTACTGAAAAAGTATTCGCCTTTCTCTTTCCTGCTTTTTTTGAAGGCCACCGAGATGTAAGGGAATCCTGGCTCACGGTATTATTCCACTCGGTGCCCGGAGATAAGACTCAGACATATGGATCCCTCCACTCATCTCTCTCCCGCTCTCTCTTTATCTCTGTCTGTGTGTCTCTCGCTCTCATTCCCTTTCTCTTATCATTCTTTCTCTCTCTCTCTCTCTCTCTCTCCAGCTCTGTTGGACCCGGGTCTCAGACCTCATTGAAAAGCAGCGAGCGAGCGCTCACTCTCACTTGAGGACTTTTGGTTATTATATCCATGAGCTTTAGTGCACACGTCCCCTCGCTTACAGTAGGACGTTTCTTCCTCTTCTTCCGCCCCCCCCACCACCAGAGGAAACGCACCATTCAGATGTGTCCGACGCAGCTGCCTTTTAATACCATCTGCACAGCGGGGGGGAAAACGGCACCCTGAGGAAAAATGTACGACTTGCAAAGAATACAACAACACTCCGTTAGCCACCCGCTAATCTATTACATATTTATATATGCATTCGAATGGTGCAATGGAGTATTGGTATCAGCATGGTCAGATCTTTGCTTATAAGAAAAATATACATTATAAATACATATATAGGCCTGCATTATAAACAAGTTGGGTCTCAAGATCCAGTTCCTAGTCTACTGTACCTACTATAGTGCAGAATGAATGGCTGCAGTGTATTAAAAGCTGTGACGTACAGGCGCACCGCCGCTGCCGCTGCTGCTTTTTCCAGGCGGCAGGACGGCGAGAGGTTACGCTAGGAGACGGCCGGCGGTGCCAGGATGAGCTCCGCTGCCTCTAATGACAGCTTCATCCATCACTGTCCTGTAAGGCCTCCGCCAGGCCGGCATCACTGTGATGCATCCACAGCCACACCTACAGTACAGTGAAGGCTTTGTGCCTGGGGGGAGTGGAGGTGTGTGTGTGTGTGTGTGTAAAAGTGTGGCCAGATCCATACATGTCTTATTTATTATTAAAGATGGGAGATGGTTGCAACAGAACAGACAACACACTTTTACTAATTTAGCAGACACTTCTATCAAAAGGGCCTTACAGTGAGTTGAGATCCATCTCGCTCAAGGATGTAAGTAAGACTGGGGACATGGGGATCGAACCCGGTACCATTTGCCTGGGAGAACAGAACACACTTGCGTGCAAGTACAAGCATGTGTAACACACCGATGAGAGAGGATAACCTCCTCTCTCATCGGTGCTTATGTTCTTTACAAAAAGGCATTTAAAAAGAATCCCAACAGAACCTAATCTATCCTCTGTAGTATTCACAGTAATTCAGAGCAGACAGCTTTTAATTACATCACCAAATCCCTGCATGATATTACAGCAGCATGTAAATTGAACCCAATTGAATACGGCCATTACAGAGCGGCTAAAGAAGATCTGCACTCAAAGCTGTGGATATAATCAACACAGCTCTGAGCATTATGAAACTGAACACTTGTGGCTGTAATCTTTTATTTTGGTCATTTTTTCATATTGCCATTATTCATGCTCTTGTGCTTGCAACCGGAAGAGAGAGAGAGAGAGAGAGAGAGAGAGAGAGAGAGAGAGAGAGTGGAGAGAGAGAGCTAGGGGCAGACAAAGAGTGAAGGAGGGAAAGAGAGAGAGAGAGGGAGAGGGAGGAAAGGAGCTGATCTGTCAGAAATGTAGGCGGGCATTACCACATCAAGTGGTGGTCGACAGGTACTTCAGTTTGCTCAAAAAACACAGAGAAACAGAGTGTTTCAGCCCCATTAGCATTCTGTCCACCAACATGAAGGTTGTAGCTGTGAGTGCAATGGACCAAACCGGTAGCGACGTCATGGAGTCAGTGTTTCTAATCTCAACAGACGCTCATGTGCCGGACACGAGGACAACTCTGGATTTACACACAACACGAACCACGGAGTGATCTCGTGTGTTGGAAATAACGCTGATTCTGTTCTAGTGGAGGGACCCCCATCCTAGTTAGGGTTAGGGTTTGGGTTAATGACCTCCTGAATGATGACATGAGGTCTCACTCAGCTGTTCCTAAGAAGAGTTATAGCTGTAAGTGTCTTCTTTAAAACATTACCCTGTGACACACGACCCCGTGTTTAGCAATAAACATGGCTTTCACGTGACGACCTGCGCCTGGTGAACGGAAGCGTGTTGTGTTGTCATGGATGGGTGTGGACGGACGGGACAGGGCGGCACAATGCCTGGTAGTCGGTGCCAAGCGGGATGCGACAGAAAGCAGACGTAGAGACCACTCATAGAGGTTCAACAAATCCTGAGTCTGTAATTAAAGACTAAACACACACACACACGGGAATGCATGTACGTCAGTATGCAGATCACTGTGATGCCGTATCCTAAGTGTCATTTCCATTTGTGTATGTTGTATTGTGTTTTTAATGTTAAGTGAATCTACTTCTGCATTTCTACCATCTTTCGTCTATTTTCATTCTCTACACAGAATGAAAATATTTGACAAAAGATGGAGACTTGCTTGTACTTGTTTGTGTGATTTATAATACATGTGTGGGACCATTTCTTGGGCTTTTACTGCATAATAAATAGGGTGTTTATGAAAAAACAATCCTGGCACTAGCCTTTAAATGAGCTGAGTCAGCCGCTGACCTTCTGCTTGCTGTGGCAGCTGCATGGCACATGAGGGCACAACTTTACCCATTTAACAGGACCATGAGGGCACAACTTTACCCATTTAACAGGACCACGAGGGCACAACTTTACCCATTTAACAGGACCACACGAGGGCACAACTTTACCCATTTAACAGGACCACGAGGGCACAACTTTACCCATTTAACAGGACTGTGGAGTGTGTGTGGTTGGTGTCTGGTTTAACAGCCTCACCTGAGGCCTGAGTCAGGCTGATTAGACTCTGGGGCTGAGGTGAAGCTGCACACCTGTGGTGCATCCAGTCATCAAGACCCACAGGTTAAACCAGACCACACACACTCAGGACTAGTTAACCCTAACAGGTTAAACCAGACCACACACACTCAGGACAGAGTTAACCCTAACAGGTTAAACCAGACCACACACACTCAGGACAGAGTTAACCAGCCGTCACCACACACACATTCAGGACAGAGGGCTACATGTCAGCTAGCTACCACCTGCTCTGGCAACCAAACCATTGGTTCATCTTTACAATAAACTGGTTTTCAACAAGAGCCACTGTCAGTGGTCTGTGGCAGAGAAAATTGTTACAAGGACCATGAGGGCACAACTTTACCCATTTAACAGGACCATGAGGGCACAACTTTACCCATTGAACAGGACCATGAAGGAACACAGTGGAATGTCTCGGGCCACTGAGTGGGACATTTCCTGGACACCGGGCCCAGAGGTCAAAATCATAATGAATTTACACTGACAATTATTCGTTTCAGTTAGAGCAAAAAAAACCAAACATTTGGCATTATGCGCAGCTATTTAGACCACGCCATGCCGGTTTCTCCAAGGCATCAAGGCTTGGAAATGACGTTGTAAAGCCGTACATTATATGGCGGTGTTGCCCACGCGAGGATCCGCAAAATACCTCGTTGGGAAAGCTGCATCGGCAACGCCAACATCGGAGAAAAGAGGCTTATGTTTCTTTTTTTTTTCTCCCTCAGTCCTCTTATTTCCTGCTCATGCTCCCTGTTACCATGGCAGCGTTGTGTTTGCATGAGCACCTGATTCACAGCAGCTCTGGCGGCTGTGGGGGAGTACTGGTAAGCCCGGCCAGATGCCCTCTCTCTAGGTAGCGAGATACAGTAAATACGACTAAAAAAGGTAAAAGGAAAAACTATTTTGCTTCTGCCGAACCATCAAACTGGGCCCAGTGTTCACACGTGCATGAGGATGAACACACTTACACAGATACAGGCAGAGGCACAAACATGCACTCACACCAATGGCAAGCGGTCCATAGAAGCTGTGAATCCAGGTGTTTTGAAGACAACACATTTCCAATGGGTTTTTTATTAAACAAACTGTTGAATTATTTGTGTTAAAACATTACATTCGTTGTTTTTCCTCCAATTTATTTCATTTTTGAAAGACAAAGACTACAGTTGGGTTTCGCTGTAAATCTACGCTGAAATGCTGCCTGAACGCTGCCCCCCGGTGTTCATCTTATCTCACGCAGGCGCTCTGTGACATAGAGGGGGAGGGGGGGCTCAAAGTGCTGAATGTTATATATATATATATATATACACACATATGAGTGTGTGTTGGGAGAAAAGCTGAATTCACCTCAGCTTTTAAATCACGTGACACCGTGGCACCACGCCCCCTAGTGGCTGTTCCCTTGGATACTGTTTCACACAGCAGTACCCAAGCTGCGACCGCCACACCAACTCCATAATTAAACATCTCATTATTACATTAGAGCACTTATTTTATACTAAATACTATATCTGGTTTGGCAGAAGGATGCGTTTTCAACGCACAAGTAGGAAAAATCCAATGCATGCGCTACTTGAAAAGCAACGCGCAAAGTCATCTAGATTACTAGAAATGTTCATTCAAGAGAGGGTTGATGTCGCGGGTTGGGTGGGTGTGCATATTTTCATTGTTAATTAGTGTTTCTTAGTGTTGTAGCTGAAATTTACCACGGCTTATCACTAGTCTGTGTAGGTGTTGGGGGGGCTCATCAGCATGCCTTGCGTCAAAAGTGACAACTGACACACAAAAGCAGGCAGTTTGACAGGCAGCCCCCCACCACTACCCCGAGGCATGCTGTCGTGATAAGATGTATGCTACTGTATGTTAGACACATCATCGTGGAAACACACACACACACCTCTGCCTGCGCTCGGAGATGCTAGTTAAGTGAGCAGGGAGGTGATCAGAGGGTAAATAGCCTTGTTAATATTCCACGCCGCCACATCAACATAAAACGGGTCTCCCTGGAAGTTCAAACCTATGCATTTCTAATGGGACCCGGATTGTCTTTAAGCAAGCTTTGCTAAATGGTGCCAGGTGAGTTGAGCGTGAATCCATACCAGGGACGGCGCTTCCTGTAAGTGACAGAGGCGGCCGCCTAAGGTGCCATCCTGAGGGAGGGGCACCAAAATTGCACCCAGAAAAAAAAGGGAATCGGTGAGTGATCATCACAGTCAGAACATGCTAGATCATTGATGGGTCTAGTGGAGTGGAATGTATTTGGAGAGCAAGAAAATGAGATGAGGTGGCTCGGGCATCTGGTCAGGATGCCACCCGGACGCCTCCCTTGGGAGGTGTTCCCACCGGGAGGAGGCCCCGGGGAAGACCCAGGACACGCTGGAGAGACTATGTCTCTCGGCTGTCTTGGGAACGCCTTGGGATCCCCCCGGAGGAGCTGGACCAAGTGGCTGGGAGAGGGAAGTCTGGGCTGCCCTGCTGAAGCTGCTGCCCCCGCGACCCAACCCCTCGGAATAAGCGGGAGAAGATGGATGGATGGATGGAAAATGAAAAGGCATCCAGGGCGCAGCAAACATGTGAAAGGTAAGTATGAGGGTTAGGGGAAAGGTTTGCAATTCTGATTGTTAACTTTGCATGTTGTCATGCTAGTATCATGGGATCTTGCTAGTTAGCATTATTGCCATTTAGTCTAAACTGTCATTAGGCTTTTTGGAGCAAAACATCTAAAAGCGCAAGTTCAACTATATAGTAATTTGCGTCATTTTCATTGTCATGAAATTTACATTTTAGTAAACAACTGTGGAGTGAAGGGGGCGTGGCTTGGTGTCGGGCTGCAAACAAGGGGCGTGGGGCGGCTAATTCCTGGGATCAACACAGCTGTGGGTGGTGAGCGTATGGTTGTTGTCTATTTATACTCATCTGCTTTTGTTCTCGCCCACAGTGAGACTGGGTCCAGACAGCGGTGGGCCACGTTCGTGAAGCTGGCGCCGCTGCTCCATTGATTTAAACGTGTTGTTTATGTGTGTTATTGGGCAAGAGAGAGAGAGAGAGAGAGAGAGAGAGAGCATGCTTCGGCACTCTGTGTCTGCAAGATTTGAATAAATACTCTTTTCGCCCGCCCCACGTGTCTTTTCAAACTGAACCCTCACGTAGCACAGAGACGGCTACGGGTGGCACCTGAACAGGGACTTGAAAGGAGAAGCAACAAAAGGAGAGTCGCCGTTGGGGTAAGCGCTCCGGATGATCGCCGAAACCCAGGACAGCAAACGCAGTCGATGATGGATCTGGCGGACCACCATGCGGAGGAGAGGGCCGTACTCTATGACCTCCACCGCGCCACGCTGCCCGGTCCCAGGGAGGTGGCTAACCCCGGATCCCGGCTCGGACACGGCCCACCGCCGTTAAACATCGCCCCGCTGAAGATGGCACCCGCGGATGACACAGAGGCCTTCATGGAGATCTTTGAGGGGACGGTGAAGGCATGCGGGTGGCCCCGGGTCCAGTGGGGGTGTGTGGCTGCTCCCCCTGCTGTCCGGCGAGGCCCTCTCGACAGCGCATCGCCAGCGCCTCCTGACAGTCACCCACACGTTCTACGGGGACCTCACCCGGGCATCGCTGGACCGACCGGGCCTCACCCCAGACGGATGTCGCTGCCGGCTCCTCCTGGAGGAGCGGTCCAGCCGGCGAGTCGTGGAGCACGTCACCCTGGACCATTTCTTCCAGGGCCTCCCGCTCTCCACCACGAAGTGTACCATGTGGCTTCAGGTTAGTTTCAGAAGAGAGGGACGCACGTGCACGGCAGGTAGGGACATGTGGAATGTGTGCTGTGCTCAGAGGTGATGTGAGGTAGTCTGACACTGCTCAGGGAGGGAGGAGCCTCCGCCGGTCCCACAGTTCCCCCCAGTGGGAGATTTTCCCCTTGAGCAGTCTCGTAACGATACTCTACGCTCAGCTTTCAACCAAGTGATTAAAATTGATGGCCAAATGGTATGCCCTGACGCAGTTGTCATGTTCCCACAATTTATAGTAGTCAGGGACAGAGTTTTATAGGGTGAGTTGTGACACTCAATCAGGGGAAGAAGTGAGCCAGTTAGTTAACCCTCTGGGCGCCATTGTGCCCACTCCCATTAATTGAGACCCTCTTTAAGAGAATTGGCATGGATCTCTTTGGGCCATTAGACCGTTGCACACAAGGGTACCGATTTGTGTTATTCATTGTAGATTATGCAACCTGGTACCCAGAGGCAGTGCCCCTATGCTCTATCGAAGAGCATAGTGCAGACACTGTTCCAATTAATCTCCTGAGTTTAAGTCACGTACACTATGCAAACTTTATGGGTTACTAGGGGTTAAATCAATTCATACTAGCGTGTACCATCCCTGGTCTGGTGGAGTGGTTTAACAAGACGTTAAAGTCCATGCTGCGCAAGTTTGTGCACAAGGATAGTCGGAATTGGGATAAATGGCTCGACCCTCTATTATTTGCAGTACGGGAGGTTCCTCGGGCCTCCACAGGGTTTTCCCCATTTGAACTATTGTTCGGTAGGCCGCCTAGGAGTGTGTTGGACCTAATTAAAGAAAACTGGGAGGAGGGTCCAAGCACCAGTAAAAACGAGGTTCAATACGTTATGGACATGAGAGCAAAAATCCATTCACTACGGCACATTTCACATTGCCCAATTTGCTCCAGGCCCAGGAACATCAGCAGCGGCTGTATAATAGAGGTACTCGGCTGAGACAATTGACACCGGGAGATAAAGTTCTTGTATTGTTCCCACGTCCAGCTCAAAGTTACTCACCAAGTGGCAAGGGCCCTTTGTGGTCACATGGCCGGTCGGGCGGAATGAGGTGTGCCCAGTCTTGCTGGCCACGTCGGTAATCCAGGAAGGTGAGCTGGGACACCTTTCTCCTCACCAGAGAGCCGAGGTCATTGAGTTGCAACATCACTTTGCTGTCGTCTTCTCTCCTCTGCCGGGCCGCACGTCACTCATTGACCACCGTATTGAGATGTCCCCCGGCGTGATGGTTAGGTCGCGGCCATATAGGTTATCCAAGCATAAACGTAATATCGTGCAGGAAGAATTAAAGGCCATGCTGGCAATGGGGGTAATAGAAGAGTCGCACAGTGGCTGTTCTAGCCCGATCGTGCTAGCTCGCAAGTCCGATGGGTCTATTCGCTTCTGTGTTGACTACCGCAAGGTGAATAACGTGTCAAAGTTTGCCGTGTATCCAATGCCTCACGTCAACGCACTCCTGAATCGGTTAGGCACGGCTCGATTTTTTTTCTACACTGGATTTAACCGAGGGAAAATCAGCCTTCCCCACTCCCCTGCCACTTTCCAGCGCCTCATTGACTGGGTGCTGCGGCCGCACGCTAAGTATGCTGCTGCCTACCTTGATGATGTCATTATTCATAGTGACGCCTGGCAGCAGCATCTTCAGCGGGCGGTGGTGGTGCTCGAGTCACTGAGGCGGGCGAACAGGGGGCTGGGGGCCGCTTTGTCCCAGGAGGTGGAGGGCGTGGACTGTCCGGTGCTGTACCTGAGTCGCAGGCTTTCTGAGCGGGAGGGGAGGTACAGCACAGTGGAGAAAGAGTCGACACCCAGGTTACTACCTCCTGGGACGGTCATTCATCCTCAGCTTGGACCACATTCCACTTCAGTGGTTCCACCGCATGAAGGACACCAACGCCCGGATCACCCGTTGGTATCTCACCTTACAGCCGTTTAATTTCAAGGTGATCCATAGGCCAGGGGCACAGATGGCTGTAACTGACTTCCTCTCCTGCTTGCCAGAGCAGGGGGGGGGGGGGAGTTGGTTGTCGGCCGGACGGCTCCCCAGACTAAGGCGGGCGGTGGGGATATGTGGAGTGAAGGGGTGTGGCTTGGCGTTGGGCTGCAAACAAGGGGGGCGGGCGGAGCTAAGTCCCGGGATCGAGTTGTTGTCTATTTATACTGCTTTTGCTCTCCCCTACAGTGAGACTGGGTCCAGACGGCAGTGAGCCACGTTTGTGAAGCTGACATCGCTGCTCCATTGATTCGAACATGTTGTTTATGTGCGTTATTGGGCAAGAGAGAGAGAGAGAGAGAGAGAGAGAGCGAGAGAGAGAGAGAGAGAGAGAGAGAGAGAGCGCATGCTCCAGCACTCAGTGTTGGCGAAATTTGAACAAAAACTATTTTCGCCCGCCCCATGTGTGTCCTTTCAAACTGAACCCTCACGTAGCGCAGAGACGGCTAACGTTAGACTAGTTTTGGTGTAGCGTAGAGAGCTATAGCCAGTGTGTGGCGTGAAGGGGGCGTGGCTTGCGAATGGGGCGTGGCTTGGTGTCAGCTGCAAACAAGGGGCGGGGTGGCTCGTTCGCAGGGATCAGCACAGCTGTGAGGGGTGAGCTTAATGAGTCTGTGACTATATATACCAGGGGGAGGCAACCTTTTTGATATGAAGGCCATTTTTAAATGTTCTTGTTAATCAGTGCCAACAACAATATCAACATGAATTGTGACTCCACGTCAAGATGTCAATATCCAACAGATCTGATTCCATCCATATAGCATAGCAACATAAACAAACATTTTTCTCCCAAAATCAGGACATTGTAATTATATATTAGCAGCAAATGTCAAAAAGGAAGAATTAAATGTAATTAACAGAAAAATATGACCAGTAGGCTACAAGAAGACTGCCATCCTTACCATCCACATCTGACATGACATCATGAACCAACCTTAGACCAATCTTGACAAATCAAAAATAAACTTGAATTATATGCACAGTTCCCATTTCAGCATAATGTTTTCAGTGACATTACCTCAATGGCAGCAAATGTCAAAAAGAGAGAATTAAGTGCAAAAAACAGAAAAATTGGACTTTCAAAATTAACCTTTTTTAAAGGCTTCTGTGTCGTTCTGTGTGGATCACACCAAGACGCGTTACCAGAAACGCGTTGCCAGCAGAACCCTTGTTTTCCTGGGCTACGGTGCGCTGAGGCGTGGAGTCACTCCACTCGTCAATGTCACACTTGGCCAAATCAATCAAGAGGAAGGAAGTGACAGATGCGGTAGTAAAGCCTCTGTCACTTCCTTCCTGTTTTGATGTGGCAGCAAACAAATAGCAACAGACCTCAGAGCTCAAACTGAGCCAGAAATCCTGCTCTAAGCGCTCGTCATCCAGCGCTCAGGGAGAGATTGTATCCCCATCTTCCTGCTCTCTATCGTGAACCCAAACTCTTGTTGTTTTTCCTCCTCATGTAATGAAGCAACGGCAAGGGCTCGACGTTTGCTCCAATCCATCTTTTCCCCGTTAATCACTGATCACCCGGTAGCGCTTTGCCGGCGTAGGCCGCGCCTGTAGCGACGCGTCTTGGTGTGATATCCCTTTAGACTTGTGTAGAATCCATTTTATTTTGAATAAGTCTGACCGGAGGATGTATTGTTATTGTCACCAGGCCACAGCGAGGGGATTCGCATTAAAAAAATTATAAAACACTCTTGCACACGTATTGCTGGCGTGCCATTGGTTAAGCTGCCACGGGCCACCGCTGGCACGCCGACCCCATTATATACTCATCTGTTCATTATATTATATATTATATATTATATATTATATATATATACTCATCTGTTCATTATATTATATATTATATATATATATATACTCATCTGTTCATTATATTATATATTATATATTATATATATAATATACTCATCTGTTTGCTCTCTGGGATCACCGTCAAGAAGACACCGCCTGATGTGGTCGCCTGTTTCACGTCCAAACCCGCCGTGTCCTTCCTAGCAAACTCTGTAGTAGCACGGCCATCGCTACAGTGTGGTATAAGGTTAGCGTTAGCTCAGCTCATCTGCTAATGCTACGTTACGTTAGCTCACACTAAACCTGTCAAAAGGTGTTTATTCTGGGGTGGATGAGTGTCAGGGCAGGCTGTCCAACTCAGGATGGACACTGGTGAATTTATAATCATTTAGAAAAAAACTGTACATGATGTTGGTTTTTTAAACATATGAACAAAAGGAATGGATAAAGAAAATCAATAATCGTTGCTAAGCAATCCCAGATATGGTCCTACAATCTAAACCCAAAAAGTACTCATATTGGAGAAAAGTGGACGTGTAAACCTTCCCACCCCTAGTCCAAATGCACCAAAATGCAAATGCTTAATAACAGCTTATTTAACACATTCAAATAACACACATTAACATTGTTATATCAGGGATATGGACCCCAGGGATATGGACCCTATATCTGCTGCATCAAACGACAAGGAGCAGCCAGGTGAGCCTGTGCTCCTCAGGTGAGCTATAAGCCTCATTATTTATCTCAGTTGGATGTTTACTGTTAAATACTGGATGA
>OMKN01003096.1:2336-15624 GCA_900302345.1 Melanonus zugmayeri | reverse complement strand
GTATTCAAACGGAAAATGAATAAATTCATTCATTCATTCATGTATACAGTAAATGTATAAAAAAAAATTGTACATTGAAAAAATAAATCAATATATTAATTGACAATAAAATTAGAAGTTGAGCTCCCCCTCTCCTGTATTTGACTCACGTATTACTGTTTACTGATATATGAATATAGTTATGTAGAGGAGGGTCTGATATATGAATATAGTTATGTAGAGGAGGGTCTAATATATGAATATAGTTATGTAGAGGAGGGTCTAATATATGAATATAGTTATGTATATTAATATAGTTATGTAGAGGAGGAGACCAGTGTCACTATCTGGCAGCTGTGTTTTTCCACTCCAAACTTTTCCACTGCTAACGTCGTTCTGACGGAGCCGAGTCTCTGCTACCATGAAAGGAAACCACGTCTCCTTCTGGACAGCTTTGAGGAAGAGATGTTTTCCTGTATCCAGGAAACTCTCGATGGGATGTTGGCGTCCGACCAACAGCAGAAGAATCCGTTCAAAATAGTTTCTCAAACACTCGGTCCCCCCTTTATTCCTCTTCCTCTTCCTCCTCCGTTTGCATTGTGAGCCGGTCACCGTGGTTACTGTCCAGTCACTGAAGTCACAATCACACCGACGCTTTGTTGACATCTGACTGAATTCACACTAAATCACTTTGATTTCACACCTATGATTTGTGACCCAACTTGATCCATGTGACTTAGAAAACAACTTCAAACTACCTAACACCGCCCACTTCACTCATTTCTTTAACGTGATTGGACGCAGCGGTGTGTAGAGCAACATATAGCACACTGTGATTGGCTCATTCATGAGTCAACTCGCCTCCAAACTGGTGCCTGTTGGCCAGCATTGAGGATTTCTCACTACTTCACTGAAGCACAGTATGTGTTTTATTGTTTTCTAGTTCATTATTATTCACTGGAAGAATCTCAAGCATAAAGATAATTCATGGGTGATCTTTCAGCTGGTCTGTGGGGAGGTATCGTTAGTCCACACACCCATAAGGCCCCCATTTTAATTGTATCACAACTCTTTAATGACATTTTTTAATGCCGTAACCCTCCTGTGGATGAATATTTGGCCCCGGAGTCCGACCCAAGTTTTTGTATTTTCTCATCCAGGTCCAAAGAGTTAGCTAAATAAAATGGCTCTATGTACGTATATTGATCATCAATAGTATTGTATTGACAGTATTGACATTTTTATCATGCCAATGATCAAATCAACCAGACGGAAAGGTTGATTGTGGCCTCCTGTGGGTCCTGACCCACCTTTTGAAAACCACCGACTCAAACACCACCTTTGTGCCGGTGCTCAAAATAGATTTGATGCGGTTCTGGTGACGAAATCCACCCCATGGAGCCATATCCACCTCCGCCCATTAACACCGATCAGCACTAATCCCTTTTAGCACCACTCCGGTATCTCTCGTGCCCAGTGTCTACAACCAAAATCAATGAAATACAACCCTAGTGGACGCACGGCGCTGTCCGTCCTCGGGAAACAATGAATATTCCTTGAGTGAGCTCGGCTTACACTGAAACAGACGGGTCCCTGTTCGACCCCACCTTCACAGAGCAACATGCCCGAGCCTGCCCCCCCCCAAAAACCATTGTAACAGGAATTCAGAGACAAAACAATGCGATGCGGTATTGATGTCACTTCCTCCTCCCGTTTATCCGTCCATTAACGGCTGCAATGATGTCATTTGGTTTTGAACGGTTTGAAAAGGGCCCGGTGTTTCGTTCTCCCGCTGATTGCTTCCCGAGATAAAAAGGGGATTGGTACCAAACAGGGATGTTTAACCCAACTAATCCTACGCTCATCACACACAGCACAGTCGTTATTACAGAAGAACACGGGGGCCAGTCACGAATCGGGGCCAAGAATAGGATATAGGCCACCGTCTGAGGTCACAATCAGCTTACGTCCGTCAACAAAGCGATTCAAGAGCAAACAACCCATGAAAATCCTAATATTCATTAAACCCCTTTTGTGATTATCTGCACAGGATATACATTGTGCCAAATGCAACGGTGGTCCCAAATGAACTAAAACATAACTACCTTGGTGTCCACTCCCCAAGGGTTGGGATCTGGGTTGGGACAGGACAACAGGCGTCAAACTAAAACCAAACTAAAGAAAAGAGATGAAGAAATCTCCCGTGTCTCCCAAGCCTCCCATGGCGGATTAAGGGGTGCTTTCATCAACAACAATGAATCACGTCTCATGTTTCACTTCCCAGCTTCTATCTATTTGGGTTTTTGTATTCGGTGTCAAATAAAGTTTGCCACTGGGATCGATGGAGGACGGCGAGGCTGCAGCTGAGGACCGGCTTGCAGAGGCCGGGTCTCGCGAACATGTGAACAATCGGTGCGATTGTGGGGACGGTTTTGCAATGCGGACACAATAGACTGTATGAGCGGCTGACCGGCGCGAGGGCCACACTGTGTTTGACTATGAATTAGGGTCGGGTGATTGGACCAATATATCGGCTATATTTTGTTCTATTTTTGTCATTTTATTTTGCTAATTTGAGTCTCTTCTCTTAATAATAATAATAATGAACCCATGGTTAATATGTAAATGGCGTGAGGGGAGTGGGGGACTCCCCGGTGCGCAAATATGTCGGCAATGGCCGGTTGTCAGGGTGACGGTGTCCGGTTTGAAACCCTACTATGAGTTTCGATGGCGTGATGGATGTGCGTAAGAGAATCTATTTAAAGGATCCCTATTTCACCACCAGGTGTGAGGTTGGTGAGCCATTACTTATGAGACATTTCACAATCTATCCCTGTCACAGGCAGGAGTGTCCACATCAGAGGTATGATGGACAGATCAACTCAACAAAAGGGATAGATTTTGTAACTACTTGTATTGGCTCATTGAGTTGAATCAGGGACACAATGTATTATGGGTAATGGATCCCGCCTCTGATATTCAACCACATGTCATGAATTATCTGTTATAAAATGGTTTATTGGTCAGAAATGCACGGCAGTCAGTCTGCCACAGCTGTTAATGTCACTGGCAATTGGAAAATACAGAATACAGAAAAACACTGAAGGCCTGGCCTGTAAAACGCTGATTCCAAGAGTCATGAAGTCGACTGAAATCACCAAGAAAAGTTTCACAAACCTGACTATCAGTAGCTGTAGAGCTCACTAAACCAAGTGCAAGTACCCAGAAACCCCTGTGATTCTAGGCTATAACGCTAATAACTGTTACAGGTTTCTTCTTGTTGCCACAGTATAGCATTACCTGGCCTAAGCACAGCTGTAGTCCCAATAGGACACCAGCCAAACAGAAAACCCTGACCTACAGTACGACCCGGTGTCTCAAATGATTTAGGATATTTATTTCAAAACAAAGGCGGGCGCCCGACGTCGGACCAATATCCCATAATATCACCTAACATCACATAACAGCAAATAAAGCTGCCGCCAAACGCCGGCAGTAAACACTCAGGAGTAAACACTGAACTCAACACGACCGTGTGGCCGAGGCTCCGGGCGTCCGATTAGGGGATGTCGCAATAACCCCGATATCGCAATACCGCTGTCGCCAAGGCAACCGTAAGGGATGACGCAGGGAATGGACTCCTTCTCCACATCAAAGTCTGTACATTTCATGTAGAATAACATAAATCCCAGCACCGAGACACAAGGCAATAGCAAGTCATCACGTGTGGACGGCTTCATAAGGAACAGAGGCTTCATAAGGCTTCATAAGGAACAGGGTCTTCATAAGGCTTCATAAGGAACAGGGCCTTCATAAGGCTTCATAAGGAGCAGGGCCTTCATAAGGCTTCATAAGGAACAGGGCCTTCATAAGGCTTCATAAGGAACAGGGCCTTCATAAGGCTTCATAAGGAACAGGGCCTTCATAAGGCTTCATAAGGAGCAGGGCCTTCATAAGGCTTCATAAGGAACAGGGCCTTCATAAGGCTTCATAAGGAACAGGGCCTTCATAAGGCTTCATAAGGAACAGGGCCTTCATAAGGCTTCATAAGGAACAGGGCCTTCATAAGGCTTCATAAGGAACAGGGCCTTCATAAGGCTTCATAAGGAACAGGGCCTTCATAAGGCTTCATAAGGAACAGGGCCTTCATAAGGCTTCATAAGGAACAGGGCCTTCATAAGGCTTCATAAGGAACAGGGCCTTCATAAGGCTTCATAAGGAACAGGGCCTTCATAAGGCTTCATAAGGAACAGCGCCGCACAATGGACTAATATAGGGCGGGGTTAAAAATGAAGATAAAAATACTTTCTCACACTGATAACATAAGGCAGGCAATCCAGCCACTGTGGTTTTAATAATGAAGGTATTTATCAGCGATTTCAATGTTGAAACGAGGGCAAACATCTCTACGCTAATAATACTAATAATACTTGGATGGTCATTTAATAGACAACATACTGTGTTTTTTTCATTGAACAAAATGTCAATGTCATTGAAACTTTTCCACTGAAGCTTTCTCTTACGTCGACCAACATTATATAGGATCCGGGTTCATTACAATATAAGAGCTGCGGCAAAACAATTCAAAAACCGCGGTAACATCGCGTACCGCCGCCTTGAGCCAACCTTACATCACCGCAGGGCAGCCCTGCACCCGATAGCCGTTAATGACATTTGGCTTGACATGAGGAACACAGGCCGGGTCATCCGAGCCTCAGGCGCTGAATAGAAATAGTTAAGCAGCTCAGGTTCCAGGTGCGGGCGAGACCTGGCCGGCGCGGCGGCGGGTAACGAGGTTACATGGTGGCCTGAATACCGAGGAACCCAGCGCCGACATGACCGGTGACGCACATCGTCACATTTACTTGAATGCATTCATATCTGCCTAATGATTCTGTAGACAGATGGCATTTATTTACCCAGGGTAGGATAGCTGTGTTTCAGCCGGTTAGCCATATGCTAACTGCGCTGTACTGTGGCAGACGATGAGCAGTGAGGATGAGCGGCTGAGGCCAACGGCGTGGGGCGGCAGCTGTGTGATAAAGGTCATCAGCTCAGCTGGGGGAGGAGCACCACACGCTGTTCACTGGAGGTGACCTCCTCCGGGGGCACTAAAGAGGTGTGTGTGTGTGTGTGTGTGTGTGTGTGTGTGGGTGGAGGCTGGTTTAAGCAGCCTCACTTGGCCCGAGTCAGACTGATTGGACTCTGGGGCTGAGGTGAGGCTGCACACCTGTGGTGCATCCAGTCATCAAGGCCCACAGGTTAAACCAGCCGTCACCACACACACTCAGGATGTCAGCAGGATACCAGCTGCTCTGGCAACCAATCCATTTGTTCATCCTCACAATAAACCACATCAACCTCAGTGGTCCAACTTTTTCGCGGAAATGGAGTTGATGTTGCACACGTGGATGAAGCGGTGCTCTCCTATATTAGAAAACAGCTGAGCGTGGCGGTTCCCCTTCCAGACAAGCTTACTGTAATGCAACAATATCAATGTCACAATATCAATGTTCCCCAGTGAACATTTTCACATTGTGACATACTAGTTAGTTAGTAGTAGTAGTAGTGGTAGTGGTAGTGGTAGTGGTAGTGGTAGTAGTAGTAGTGGTAGTGGTAGTAGTAGTAGTAGTAGTAGTAGTAGTGGTAGTAGTAGTGGTAGTGGTAGTAGTAGTAGTAGTAGCAGCTTGTTGTGGCTCTGAATCATTCGTATACGGAGCGTTTTTGAGACCTGTCGAACCTACATGTGATTCCCTCTCTTTCAATCCTCTGTCCTGACTCCTGTCCATAAGGGCACAAAAACCCCAGTGAACATCTATATAAAAGGGGTCTAATCCTGATATTCTAAGAGAGGATTGGTTAGTATTACACTGCTTAGAGACATGGACGCCCTGAGAACGTATGGATTAGTACAGCACATGATGGATGGAAGATGGATGCAAGTAACACCGACGTGACCAAGTCATGGGATATCCATGAGCTGCTCAATAAAGCTAGATTTGAACAAGGCATCAAGGCATTGTTTGTGTCTTTGTGCACCAGTGCTTCGTCTTCTCAGTTCGTCTCAGTTCTACAGCAGATGTGTTGATGAGATCAACTGAGGCTTACATTCAGATCTAAAACGCCTCGAGTGTCTCCTAAGTAATCACATCAATGTGTGTCTAGAGAACTACTGCGTTCTCCTTTTGTTCTCAAACAAAAGGTTGTTAGCCAACCTCAAAATGTACACAGCAACGCTAACCGTCCGCGCCACTGTTTTGTTATCAACCCCGTGAGCTAACCTGGGATTCACCGCTGATGTAATCATCCCGAAACTCAGACAGACGCTGACGCTATCATTCAAGGGCTAAAGGTTGCGTTCGGACAAATGACGAGGTCTCGGGCGGCGATGACATCACGGTCGTTTAAAGAGTCACGTGACCCGGCGGGCGCGGTCGGCTTAGCGCGCGGTGACGCAAGGAGGATCGTCGTCCTCCCTGAATGATGGCTCCGCCGCCCCCTGCAGAGGGAGGTCACCACCTCGGCGGCGCGGGGAGGACAACGTTCTTTATTATCCGGCTGTTTAACATAAAGGTCTCGTGGTTCAAATATTCATGAACACAAAGGACAGCGCTCTTAAAAGACAACGCAAGACTACAAAACCAGAGCAATACGTCATTTAAAAAAAGCATGAAACAACAAATATAAAAGTGCAGACATACATTTTAATTAAAAGATTCAGCAAATCCCTGATAAGGGGGGCCCTGATTTTAAAGTATAATTATAGTGAAAGTTTGCAAATTCGTATGAAAATAACCAAAGTGCGTCTCATATGTTTCAAATAACACGCGGTGGAGGTCCGGATGAGAACAGCACTGGGGGGTAGATTGGTCTTGGGGTTTGTGGTCAAATGCGTGTAATGCCGATGAAAACCCTTCATAATGCTGGAATTAAAGAGCTTATGCTCCATTAACACTCGACATGAGCCGACCGGCTTCTCATGTTGCTCCCTGAAGCGCGTGGCTGAAGAACTCCATTAACCATCGCTTCCCAACAGAACTGTTTCTTACGAGAAGTCGGAAAACCATCCGCCAGCTATTAGCCAGCTATCCAGAACGTGAACCACTTCAGTACAAAAAAGACTTGTGAGATCTTAAAAGTTGAACTTGTCCTCCTGAGTCAGCCAAGTTAGACCAAACTGTTTTTCACAATAAAAGCCAGTCCAAATTAACCTATGTCCTCTTGTTAAGGTTTCCTTGCCTTGTGTTTTTATTGTCCATGAAAGCCAATACTAATAAAGTATTATTATTTTGTTCCAATCCTGCAAAATCACTACCTTAGCTACGTTGCGAACTTAGTGGACCTAAAACTAATAGCTGTTACACAGCATTGAAACATGATCTACAGGCAGGGTTTGATCCTACAGGGCTGCTATATCTGTCCCCAGCACAGTCTGATCTACACACACCTTCACAATAAACCTCAAACACATTCTGGACAATTACAGAGCTCAGCGCACTCCATTCTCCATTTAGGATTTGGAGCTCGTACAACTACAACAGACCAATGGCCAAGAGTTCACATGCACTAGATGTTCATGACTCCTGACCTACTGCTGCACTCTCCTCTAGCTGTGTGTGTGTGTGTGTGTGTGTGTGTGGTTACTAAGCAACCACACCTATGCTTCTTTTAAAAAAAGGAGAAAAAACAGTCAAGAAGCCAGTGAAAACATTTACCCAAAAGTGGTTCAGAATACGTATCCTGAATACGTCAGTCAGTCAGTGAATTTACATTTAGCGCTTTTATCCAAAGCGACTTAAGAGTGAGGCTGACGATCAAAGCAGATGCAAATTGGAGAAATGACATGATATGAATATGAATTCATATGAATTAACAATAACGCAGGCATTCCTACAAAATAAATGTGTTTGTTCCCCTGTGAAAATCCCCTGTGTTGGCCCAGCCTGGCCGGTCATCCACTGAAGCGCGTAACTCCTCGCCTAATCTCAACAGATCCTCTAAACAGATTATCGGCCGCTTTGCCCGGCGGCCGGGAGTCAGACTATCTATAACAGGGGAGAAAGTGGTTCACTTTCACGTCCAGTCATACTCAGTAGAATCAATAAAGGGCCGGTCGAAGCCTCCTCAGACAGAAGAACCTTACTGGCCACGCTACCTGGGCACGGGACCTTCAGAAGGACCTTCAGACGAGAGCAAGCGTGTCTTTTTACTACTTTATTTAGCACCACATACTTCACGTTATACGTAGCCTTACCTTTGCTACTTGTATTTGACTACACGACCACGTCATGCTGCACATCTGATCACAAATCAAGTTTACTTTGACATGTAACCGAGGAGCTCCTGATTCAAATCACAAAATCAGTGTATCTCGTGAGGTTGAGAGACGGAAATACGGGCCCTGCAGGCCAGGAAAACACTCCTCCTGTCCTGTCTTGCCCGTCCGGAGGCGCTGCAGCAGAGTGCAAAGTGCCTCCATGAGATCTCTCTCTCTGTTATTGGGTTTCCAAATTTAATCAAAGCCGCTTCCATTAAAATCGCTCTTAAACCACAGCGGCGGGGCGCTCGCCGGGCACTAGCGGGCTAATTGTTCGACTTGCAGTAGAAATGTTAAGACCGTGTGTCCCTCTGGTCTAGATTGCTGCCATCTGGTCTTTTGTTCACCGGTTAGAGTCGATGGACAGCAGCAGTAATGGCGAGCTGATCCATATCAAGGTTCTGTACGCCATTCGGTGGCGGTTTTTGTCCAAGGTGTCTTGCAGTACTGTGAGTGCATATGTTTTGCACGGGTGGCCCCAGTGGGAACTGATTAGAACAGACAACCTGCTGTACACTATGACGGGTCGGACTGATTAGGGCTTTCTCATCTACACAAACCAAGGGCGGAGGATTAAACAAGCCTGGGTTTGATAGTACAGTGAAGCAGCCCTATGGACCAGCAAAGAGTTTTACTATAAATACATACGTATACAACGTATGCCAAAAATGTGGACTTAAAAAACCAATTGAGCGGCATAAGGCCAGGAGGAGTATTCAAACTGCTAAGTCCAGAGTAGTCCAGTGTCAATTGTTCTTGAACATAGTATCTCAAACTACTACTGTAAACTACAATACTAAACCCTGAATGCATAACACACAAAAAACATGAAATGGCTGTTGCTTCAATCATGTAAAAGCATCAAGATTTCTAGAATTAACACGTCAAGGTAATCCTAAACCTCACTAAGCATCCATTGAACAGGTTTAAGAAATGCCACGCATATCTCGGCCTAAGGTTTCAAACCCACAAAAAAGGCCTGTAACTGTACTGTCAACTGTACACACACACACACACACACACACCCCGAGTGTCATCGTATTCTAGAGAACATTCTAGAGAACAGACAGGAAGAGCAGTAAGGCCAGGGCCGTGTCAATAGGAGTGATATATTGATGCTTAGAGGAATCTGCTGGTCAGACAAGATAGTAACGGCTCCAACAGGAAGCTGTGGGCCACCTGCCAGTGGTTTCTATTAGCGTTCAAACAACCTTCACCTCAGATATCTCTACATTCCACCACATCCAAGATGGACACCCAGTGGCACTGCTCTTTATAGGCCCAGCTTTATCCACATCGTTTTAATATGATAATTTCTAGATTTAGACCTTTAAGGGAATGGTATGAAAAGTGTGTTGCATAACCAACCCGCTTTCTAAAACGTTAAAATACATTTCCACGATACATACGGACGACTCCAGTGAGCGGTGCTATACTATTATTATAGATCAGAAACACAACTGGAGAGTGAATCCTTTTTCATGGACATGGCTCTGAACTTAAAAGCCCATCAAAAAAAGCACAACAGTGCTCAGTTTATGGGCAATCTGCAAAATCATTAGAGTTTAAAAATATAAAAAACACATGTAGATTTGTGAAAGTGAAGTGAAAAATCGATCTGTCTCTCTATGGAAAAACAACGCAGGTGCATCTAAAACAAGAACGATTCCCCAGCATTAGAAAAGTCCCTTCTATCATGTGGTCCTGTATCCTGTATCGTTTCAGCAGCACTGTGTCCTCTCACGGCCAAGGGGTCGCCTTCTCTAACCCTAAGCCTAACCCTCTAACCCTAACCTAACCCTCTAACCCTCTAACCCTAACCTAACCCTCTAACCCTAACCTTCTCTGACCGTCCGAACCGGAGGAAAGATTGTGTTCCCCAACCTATGTTTAGTCTGCAGCAGACCCCGAACCTCCTACTGCTGCAGCCAAGAATATCATCTCCATAAAAGGCCAGAGGAGCCCTATAGTGTCTGGATCCTGATCACAGATTTAAAATAAAAAAATAGATGATTAATGTTGTGTGCTACTTCTTTTGTTCTGCTTAAAACAACATTGAACTTGTATGTAATGTGGCGCCCTGAGAGGAACGCTGAGATAATGATGTATGTGTAGTTATGTATATCACATAGATTAGTTAGATATAATCATTATGTCATCTCCTTCTACTCTGTATTCTGTTGTTTTGTGTGCGTCTAATTCCTTTCATAATTCTTTCTTCAGCTACAGGCTGTATGATAAGCATTAGGTCAAATTGTTCATATCCAAATGATGATATTTTGTATGTAGCATTGAGGCTTTAAAATCGAGATATTTTTCACATTCTTTACTTGGAGTGTTTGCAATGACGAACGAGCTAGCTTCTGAATTCAGACTAGGACAAAAACTGTGCCAGGCCCAAGTAAGTGGTGGTGACTGGGTCCTGCAGCGCTGTGGCTGATTTACATTCAATGTAACCTCATCAATAATAAAGCACTTTAGAAAATTACAGGCGTGCTCTTTGTGTGCTGCTGGTGCCCGTGAAATATTGCCTGTGGCAACCATCACCACCACCAGCACCACTGCCACCAACCCACTTCATCAGAGTCCCAAGAAGAGTGTGAAGGCTCTGGTGGGATCACTGGTCCGTGTCAGGGACTAGTGCAGAGACCAGCTGGCTTTGTGAGGAGCCCAGAACTAACGCCAGACTAAGAGATTGTTAATAAAAGCCTCCACTGTCTAGAGTGTAATGATGCAGACCAGCAGCAGCACTGTAGACATGAACTAATCCTCCAGGACTCCTAAAGCCCTTCCAAGACCTGAGCATATGAGAGAGAGAGAGAGAGAGAGAGACAGAGAGAGAGAGAGACGGTGAAAGCTAGTGCTGTTAAACGAAGCAAAGCCAAATACAGAGTTTGTTCAAATATGAGAATATGATAAATGCAGACTCACACTACATCCTGAAAGACGCAAGAGAGTGATATTGACAAAATATGAATAAATGACTTGGACCAAACCGCCCTAGAAGAACCTGCTCAACAGGGTTGGTTTTCTACAAAAACACATTATTCCAGCAGAAGATTTAGGATCCAATAAAACTCTTGTAGCAACACAGGTTCATATCCGGCCTGCTATTGTCATTCCCTCTCCCTTTTAACCCTACTTTCCTGTCACTGTTCACTGTCCTGTCCATAAAGGCATAAAAGCCCATAAAATATCTAAAAGTACAGACAATCTAACTGTGTATGCTAGTAATATAGCATACACAAACCTTTGATGACGGTGTGTATTCAACACAATGCAGGAAATGACATCCCCTTCATGTGTCATGCAATTGTGACAGACTAAGCTATACGGCAGAGACAGTGATTCCAGACAAGCTGTGATTCATACTGAATAGTTAGCTCCTGTCTGATGAAAAAGAGGAACTGTTGTTGATTTCTGCCATCATATCTCCCTCCCACCTTCCGTCCAATCCACAGCTTCCTCTGATCATCACTTCCACTGCATTCCTATCGGGGAGACGTCCAACTGGGACATTCCTCTGTGAAATGTAGTCATGGGTCAAATTTGCCGTACACAGTTTTTCCTTCATAAAGGGGAACTTTTCAACCTTATCTCCATCTATCCGCATTAGGGATAGAGTGTGTGAAAAACCCCTGCAGTTGTTGCCGATGCTGTGTGTGTCTCTGGGGCACAGCTCAGCGCAGATGCGCAATCATCTGGCGTCATCCGGCGTCATCTTACCCGCCATCTTGCCCCAACTCCGTCATCGGTAAGATGACGCCGGATGATGCAAAATGTGTCATCCGGTGGACAAAAGTAGTGAGGGGATCTGGGTGCAGGCGGCATGGAGGAAAGGTGAACATTGCATATACTACTCATGTTCAAATAATACAAAGCCCATTCCCCTTGAAGGAAATTAAAAGAGAGTGAGAGAAAGTGTGATGATATGAATGTAATCATGTAATGTCATGAATTTAATGAAGGCCTGTAATTATGTAATCATCTACATGTATTAAATGCAATTAAGTCAGGTGTTCATGTAAAAAAAAGTGTTGTTATCATGTATACACTAAATGTAACACATTCAACTAACATGCCATTACCTGGAAAGGTGTGTGGGTTGGCCGACCCGTTCTTGAGGCACTTGGAACACAGGATATGCACCGAGTAGTGGAGGCCCGGCCACTCCTGCAGCAGAACGTTCAGCTCCTCCACGAGGGGGGTGACTGCCTGCCACGCCGTCCAGATGTTTGGCAGCGACGCGTGGCTCGCGATGGACAGCGTCTCCACCTGCTGCCTGGTCCGGCGGGGCCTGTAGCTGATGACCACGGGCACCTTCCCGCGATGGGCGAAGATCTGATTCCTCCCGTCCGACCGCTGCACCACGTGGCCGTTGATCTGCACGCTGAAGCGTGCGAACAGCCCCGGCGGGAAGAGGAAGGGGAAGCTGTACTCGATGTGCAGCTGCTCCACGGAGAACAGCTGACAGGGGTCCTCGCGCCGCCCGCTCGCCCGCGCCTCGGTGGCTCGGGGCTCCTCGTCGCTGACGTAGCTGGGGAACTTGTACCACGCCGTGGCCCCGTTCAGAGGCTTGCTGCGGGGCTTGTTGATGCAGTAGCACACGCCCATCTTCTCCAGCAGCTCCATGATCAGGTGGAGGTCCTGCTGCGTCTGGATGAGCGGCCGCAGCAGCAGGCGGATGACGTTGGAGGGCAGCAGGCCATGCTGGAGGAAGCCCTCCAGGTGGTGCTGCAGGTGGGTCACCTTCAGCCGCTCGCCCTTCTCCCCTTCCGTGACCAGGCTGACCCGGCCCTTGTCCCCCCGCTCGCCCTCCGACAGCAGCCGGTCCAGCAGCGTGGACTCGTCCCGCTGGAAGAAGACATTGAGGATGGCGATGAAGCGCGGCAGGTTGTGGAACACGTACTCCTTCAGTGTCAGGCTGTCCTCGAAGTAGAGCAGCTTGCCGCTCTCGTGCAGGTAGGACAGCGCGCTCTGCAGCCGGTCCTC
>OMKN01003073.1:2932-15792 GCA_900302345.1 Melanonus zugmayeri | reverse complement strand
AAGAGGGGATGGAGGAGGGGGAGACCGGGGGAGACCAGGGGGAAACCAGGGGGAGACCAAGGGGAGACCAGGGGGAGAGAGAGAGGGAGACCGCAGTCCCTCATCAGTATGTGAGAGAGAACAGCTCTGCTCTCCACTCTATTCTAAGCCTGCACCATGCAAGTGGGAGCTTGGCAGCTTTAACCGCACAACTATGTCACAATGGTTCACACACACACACGCACACACACACACACATACATACAGAGAGAGAGAGAGTGTGGTTAGCAAGCAACCTCCTGCTTGATGTTTAATGCTACATTTAACCTACATTATCTGTGCTGTGTTTCATGGTCATTTACCTGCAGCAATCCCCAGTCTGCAGCCATATAGTGTTGTTTTTGAACGTCGTTTTATCTTTTGACCTTGCTCTTTATAGTATACCTTTATACTATAAAGAGAATACATTTACTGCTTTTGCAATAGAAGAGAGAATTGTAGCCGGTAAAAGAAAAGGGAAAAAAGGCAGATTAGTGCAGGCGCATCCCGATATAATTAGCCCAAGCAGCAGAAGGGGTTGTCACCCCATTTTTACCCCTCCTCCTTCTTCTCACACACACACTCCCCATCCTCTGCCTCTCTCCCTCGCTCCCTCTCGTTCTCTCTTCCTGGTAGAGGTTATACTGCTCTAGTCTGGCGCCTATGCGCAGCAGCATTGAGGTGTGCATGCGGAGGAAAGTGTGTACTACTCTGTGTGTGTGTGTGTGTGTGTGTGTGTATGAGTGTGTACGTGTGCAGAGCCGGGGGACCGCCTCACTTCTAGTGAGTGCAGTGTGCACATTGTCACAGAGGCTTGTGCTGGAGTGTGACTCAGCTCTGCTCTGCCTGGTTCTTCTGCATGGGATTGGACCACCGTGGCGTTCCTATGCTTTCCTGGGGGGGCATCCACCGCCGGGCTCATCTAAACCAGAGGAACCAGGTGCTTGGTGCTCGAGCCGGAGCTACACATGCATAAGGAGGATGCTACACTTATTCAGGAGCCTCTGAGGGTGTGAAGTGCTGCAGAACCAGTGTTGGCCCAGGGACTGGATGAGCCAGAGTTTAGTTTAGTATTTTTTTTTTTATTGTGTGCGACCAGGAGACTTTGGGCTGATGTCGCTGCATGACTTTCTTCGGGATGGTGGTGAGGCACCGTACCGGATCATGAACCGGCTTAGCCAGCTGATCCAGAACCTGGACATCACTGGGCTGGCCCCCACATTTCCTTTCAGCCCGTCCAGCCGCACAAACTCCTGGAGGGACTGGGACGGTAAGATGCACCCACAGAGGACACGAGGAACACTAAACTTTGCAGGCCTACGACATGTGCGCACTTTGCATTTTTTTTGTATTCTAATTGTGTGGGGGCTTGTTTGAGTATGCATTGATGCCATTGTGCACATGCATGCACATTTGCGGGTGTGTGGGTTTTGATTAGGTGTTCCGGCTGGAGCTCTTTAGGGCAGTGAGCCCAGAGCATCACACACACGGACCTTTCCTGTGGGCGTCCCCTGTACTGCTCACTGGTGGAGTGTCTATGTGAATGCACAAATGTGTGTCTCTTTCTCTCTTTATGTCTGTGTGTGTGCCAGCATGTGTGCACAAGCACAACTGCACCAATAGAGCGAAGTAGCCACTGGGGGAGCAACACAAAACTGAGCAGTTTGTCCAGTTACAAGCTCAGTTTCAGGCGGTCCATTGGTCCAACATTGCAGCAATACTTTTTTTCTCCTCATTTATTTATCTTTCACTCACATACTGGAAGTCCAGCCGTACCAGCAGAGGAAGGTGGTACGGTAGAGGGAGTAATGGAGATTTATGATAAGAGTCGGCCATTTTTTATGTCAAACTGGTACTTTGAGACGGCTTGAGGAGGAGTGCCAGGCGAACAACTATGTTCTTAAGGAAGCGCAGGAGCAACTCGGCTAAACGGGAGTGGGTGGTGTCGATGCCCCTGGTGCCGCTAAAGCGCAGTGAGTCTAAAAACATGCTCTTTTGTTTCTGATGTTCTGATGTTTGTGTGGCACATTAGCCATTCGCCTGGTCTGTTGATTATATGGGGCTGGTTTTAAAATCTCATCATATATTTAATTTAAGGGGATTTAGGGTTTACGCGTGTCTATTTGCACACATTCACCATGTGTGTTTGTGCCTTGTGTCTGGGTGTTCGGGGGGTCTGCAGGCTGTGGACATAGCCAGAGAGGGTGTTTGCCCGTTCCCTCCTACCAACTCTGCTAAAGTCATTAGCCATAAGGTCAACTCATCCAAATATCAGACTCCTGCTGTTCTGGTAGTTGTCCTGTTTAGCAGACTGGAAGGAAAAAAATCTACCTTCTTTTTCTGTACTTTTCTTTTGTAAAACTTTGGTAAAAACATATCAAGTTCATGTGACATGTTTTGTTTTATGCATATTTTTGCGGATGGATTACCCCCTAATATACTTTGTCGATCTGTCCGTCTTGCTGTCAATAATCAATCCTGCAGGCAGTGGGCGCCATCATAGCACACGCTTTCTCTCAGACCCCTATTGTTATGCTAATCTGGAACCACAGCCTCTGTTTGGCTCGACGGGGAACCTATGAATCAGTGGTTTACTGTGAAGGACAATGTCTGCCTTGGACTGTATACTTTCTAAATCATCCCTCTGTATTTTCTCCAGTAGACAGTGGGGGTTAATCAGTGGTCTGTTGTTCCTTTCACTGCCCCACCCCCCCATCTTTGTGTGAATTGGGACGTTCCTTTAGCCAATGAGCTGCAGTGTTTAGCTTTCAAGGTTTACAACACTGATAACAGCACGACCCTGATCCCAGATAGAACAGTGCACGTCCATGCATCAGCAGGTGTGGTCACACTCAAAGCCGAGTATAGCTAAATATAGAGACACGTGCATGCATTCGGACAGACGCTCGTGCACACTTTCCTTGTTGGCAGCCATTGGAAAAAAATGTTGGGGGGAAAGTCGCACAGTTGAATACACTAAAATGTCAGCTTTTATCAATCGAAATGAACTCCGAAATAGCTGTACTCTGTTGGAGAATAGTGTCTTTCTCACAGGCCCGATCAGAATTAGGTCATTTTAAGAGGATTCTTAAGAATGGAGTCTTTGAGTGTGTGACCAGTAGAACAGTAGCTTTGAATAGATGCAGTCCATGAATGGTCAAATGGAGATTCAGAGTGCGTTTGAAAATACTTGTCAGAATGGAGGCCTTGTTCAGAGCGACCAGATCGGCTGAGATAAGGCCAATTTGGACTCAAGCCTCCGTTGACTTAGGTAAATGAGCACGGGCAGAATGGACTGCATTGTCTGCGCGCCTACCGAACCTACTGAATCAAAACAACACCGAAAATACAACACCGAAAATACAACACCTGTGGCGGCGTTGTGCACAAATATATCCCAAAAATGATGAGTGAATCGGCTGCACATTCAAGTCAAGTGAGGCAGTTACATTAACAGATATAGAACGCTATATGCAAAACTCTTTCTGTCAGTGACACGCACTGCACTCATAGGCTTTGAGAGATTAAAGTCGGAGTGTCTGTTGTACATTTGAAGTCGGAGGAAGTTCTATTGAGCTGGGAGGGTTCAGGTGATCGTTCTCCCAATAGGGCAAATGGTAATTGGCTACGCAGGGACAGTGGGTGTGGTTGAGGTCTACATTGTAGCTTTTGTCTATTGGGGAAGGTAACCCGAAGTTGTAAGAGGAAGCCCTCAGTCCTAGAGTTGCTACAGGCTATAGCGCACCTGCAGTCAGACATATAGCCTTAGAGACTGAGGGAGGGTTTGAGCCTGTGTGTGTGTGTATGTGTGTGTGTATGGGAGAGAGGAGGTGAAAGATTGAGCCAGAATGCCCGGGAGGGGCTGCATGGATCACACCTTCATAGAGACGAGCGGCAGAACAGACGGGGCTTTGGCGGGAGGTAGGGAAGAGAGCGGGATGGGAGGAGAGGAGATGACAGGTTCTTCAGTTGTGTTGACGGAGGAGCAGGAGGAGGAGGAGGAGGCCCGGGAACCGAAGGGCTCTGAGCTGGACTGGTTTTACATTGACGACGAAGCGGAGAGGAGTTCAGAGGCAAACGCAGAGTCTGACCCGCGGGCAATGACACTTCCAGCGGAGCCACGCAGGGAACCGCTGGAAGAGCTTGGCGAGAAACAGATTGAGGAAAACCTGCGGGGGGGAGGCCAGACAGAGGAAGAGGGAGGTGAGAGGAAGGTGACTGATGAGGGGGCAGTGGCGAGGCAAGGGGAGATGGCGGAAAGAGTGCTGGAGGTGCGCTTGCGTCCCATAGACAACAGTAACGGCTATGTGCGGATCTCTCTGGAAGAGGTCGAAAGATACTACAGGTTTTCCCGCTGTTGCCATTGGCTGCATAGTAAGTGTCTTATATCCGTCTAACATTAGTTACATTTAGCATTCAAGGCATTTTCTGTTGGCTATCTCTTTTGTTTCACATGTGTGTTAAACAGTCTAATGAAGGTGACAGCAGACGGAGCAAGGTGTGAGTGACACCTTGCTCCGTCTGCTGTCACCTTCATTAGACTTCTTAACACACGTTCTCGTTGTGTTATTCATTGGCAGCTGATTATTGTTATCTTTACCTATTTGGCTCCCTGCTGACTACAGGGCATGTCCGGTTTTGCTTTTCTGCTGCTCCTGCGAAGGACAGTATTTACATACTGCTGCTCTATCGCATGGTCACAATCTATCTCTATCAAACAGTAGCCAGAAGGCCACATTTATAATAACATTTATTAACATTTATTTAACATATATTAACAACATAGAGACTCAAACCTGATGCTAAAAAGGTTTGGCATAATGCTGTAATTGTTTTGGATATACGAGTTTAAAATATTTCAGTGGGAGTCACCGAAGGGTTTTAATGCACCTATGTGCGGGACTGTGAAATGAGGAGGTGGTGAGGTGGGATGTAGTTTTATTGAAAGAAACCCCGTCCCACTCCCCACTAACCTTGAATATATCATTATTCTGTTATTCACGGAGCATATATCTAGTAATCCCCCTCATCTCCTACCATTGGTTTTCATAATTATTGTTCATCTCCATTAAAGATTTTCCTTCCCGAAGGACCTTCAGGGGTGACTTGGGTGATTGGCCATCCTTACACGTGACCTTAAACTCGTTACTTGCACATTGCCCTCTTTGACCCTCATCTGAAGACCTGTCACACCCTGTCTTCTCTTATGATATGTATTTAAAGGGTTGACCCCCCACGCCCCAGCCCTCCTGCATTATCCTCTGCACTTCTCTTCCTTTGACCATGGACACACACACACACACACACACCCATCCTTCCAGTCCCCCAGGTCACTGTCTCCCTGTCTCCATCTGTAATTTAGAGTCAGGGGTCGTCTGCACCATCCCACGCCATAGCAAGTTGCTTTCGACAGATTTTGGTCCTTATCTGTGTCAGTAGAAGCAAACGGTCAGTGTGTATGTGTGTGCATGTGTGACCCACTAACGTTTGACTCCCCACCTACAAACGTGAGCATAGGCGGACCCTAATTCCTCTAAAGCTCTTTAAAGCCAATTAGTGCCTAATCAACCAGGTGGTGTACGTGTTTGCCTCGGGTTGTCATTATGAGTGTGTTTGTGTGTGCAAAAATCAAATCAGTCCTCAGCTAAATACATTTCATGTTATTTTCTCTCTATCCCTCTCTCTCGCACACACACATTAGAGAATAGTGACATCGGTGATACTTGGCATTCAGGAAACGGAGAAACTGGGTGAAGGAAGTCGAGTTTCGCTGTCTGTCCTTTTGTTCAGAAACAACAAACGACACTGTCGTCCAGTCCCAGTCGGCGGGCCAGAGCCTAGGGCCGGTATAGTAATTGTATAACGCTGTGTGAAATGGGTGAAGAAAACAACAGAACAAGTGTGGTGCAAAGTATGGATGAGTAAGAGAGTGATGGGGGAAATTGGAATGGTGAGAGGACGATGCCATTGAAAGTGGGTAACTTGTTGTTCAGCATAACTGGGTATTTCCCAGTTCGGGTAACTTCAGAAGCTGGAGGAGGTGGAGTTGAGTGAGTGGGGGGTGGGGGGCTGGTTTGGCGGTTGGTGGGTTTGGATTTGATATGTGTGGGAGTTGCTGGGGGATAAGGTGAGGCTGTGTGAGCCTGGGCGGGGCAGTGGAAACTGTTAAGTGTTCCTCTGTGCATGTGTGTGTGAGAGAGAACTTGAGCCCGTATGGCGAGCATGCAAGAGTCTGTGAGCACTGCGCGAGCGGCCAGAAGGGTTGGACCTTTGTGTCCAGCTGGAGGTAACAGTCGGCCATTACTGACAAAAGCCGCCGGTGCCTTAACAGCAACAGGCACATCCATTCATCTAGCGTGACTTCTACACACTTTGCTTCTGTTGGATGGTGGTTGATGGTTTGACCTCTTCCCCCTGCCTTCCATTAACAGTTCCTACTAGAAAAATAAAGTTCTAAGTTCAAAGTAATATTGATTTGAAAAAGAACATTGATTTCCTCTTATGTAGAGGAGAAGTGAGCTGCGTGGACCTGATTGGTGATCTGTTGATTTTGTGCCTCGGTATCACAGTTGGTTTGTGCAGGCGTGTGTCTGTGTGCATGTGAGTGTGTGTGTGTGTGTGTGTGTGTGCTACTGGTCAGGCTGGATTAGTTTAATCTCTGCCATGCGTTCAGGGGTCTCCTGCTGTCACGCTAGGATTTCAACCACCTGCTGCTGCTGCTGCTGCTAACAGGAACATATGTCTGTCTGTGTCTGGGATGTTACAAACTTAGCACAGGCACATGTGTTCCATTATTGGTGAGGTCATAAATTAAATGCTCGGTTCCTCTTAGGGTATTTCCCTCCATTTGATTGTGATCACCGCTTGCATCCAGGAAGTACTTGACGATGTCAAGATCACGTGTACATGATTGATGGGATTTGTGACGTTATTTTTGGTTTGCCATCATTTCACTTCATTTTAGAATATTATCATATACTAAAATTAGATACAAATCTACTCAGAGAGAGGGCGAGAGAGAGAGAGAGAGAACCTACTTTCATTTTCTCCCATGGTTAGTTCTCCGTGATCATCAATAACCTGCCCCAAAAATGTGCCCCAAAACTGATTTTAGTATGCTTGTGTGTGTGTCTTTTTGTGTTTGCCTGCTTAAGATGAGTGCAAAATGAGAGAGAGAGAGCGAGAGCATAATTTTAGTTGGTTTTTAGTTGGTTGCCCTGAGGCTGTCACCTGATAAGCCTCTGTCAAACAAAGAGACCTTGAGGTTTGTTTGAACTGCTCTGAGGGGAGGAGGGCTCCAGGTACATAGGGCTGAGCTGGTGAAACCACCACGGGAAAAGGTTTGCTTTTCCAGATGGAACGCTCAGAGACCTACAATGGCACCAATACTTAGCGTGACAGGGTAGAGAATGTGGATGAGGAGCTATATCGGTTCGTTTGTTGTGACAATTCACCGTTAGGAGGAGGTACAGGAGGAAGGGGGGCAGGGGGGCGGTGTTGATCGGTATGAAGCCAGCCCGGGCGGACTTGACTTGAGTTTACTCAGAATATAGTGTCTCCTACGCATGGTCTGGAGTCCCTGCGCCACACAGGTATGGTGCCAAACCTGTTCTGAGAACATAGAATATTTCATATTTACATGTGTTTTTAATTTTGTGTTACATTTACTCATGTGAAGCACTTTGTGACTCTGTCAAAGGTGCTATACAAATAAACTTTACTTACCTACATTTCAGTCTTATGACATTACATGAGACACGATTTTCATAATTTGCAGAATGGACATGATTGTATTTTACAGGCAGCATGATGAAGGTATTGTCAGGCATGCCTAATGCTCTTAAAGTCTATGGATCCAGTGGAAAGCAACTCTGGAGAGGCGGACAGGCACTGAACTGTCTGAATTGACACAGCTGTGTGGTTTCCGGCGTGGCGGCAGCCGCGTTGACTCGGTCTTTGACGCAAAATGCTGAAATGTCAACATTTTCAGACCACAAATCTGCGATACACATTAGCGTGGTTGTAGTTGCACTGCAGCGATGGCTCTCATTAGGGATGCATGATAATGATTTTTTTTTTTCAACTGATACGATAACCGATAATTACCTGCTTCATGACCGATAACCGATAACCGATAAGTTAATAACTTGCCGTTTATGACCAGCCAACTGACATCACTGATCATTGTAAATACAAGCTGCAGTTAACACTGCAGGTGACTTATAAGACTTGTCTTGTTAAAACTAGGGGTGCAAAAGTAAACGACTCCATGAACCATAAACCATTACAAAAGTATTGTTTTGTAGTAATTTTTCAGACATCTTATCAATACATTTTATATTATGTTGCTATGTATTTTGGTAAAGTTTTGAAGCATGACATATAATTAAATAGTCAAAAATAAAGCCTTCGCCGTTGTATATTGTTGACGAGACTAAATGAGTGCGTTCGCCAACGTTAAGCGTCTGGCCCGGGCGGGCGGAGTTCCCCGCGTTCAACAAGTTTTACAATAACACCGCCCGCCAGGAACGTCCCGACATGAAAACTGAACGTGAAATGTATAGCAGCATAGCGCTACTGCGGCGGTGTATTAAATGGGTCACACATCTCAATAGCACTTTATATAGTTTGAAAGTGTTTTTTTATTATTATTTTTATTTAGAAAGATATTGGATATTCATACTCACGTTTCAAAATGTTCCCAACGGATAATAACATTAAAATCGCGGTTTAGTGTATCGCCGCTAGATCTACAACAGTAAAAAGCAGGTAACTTAACGTTAAACAAACTGCGTATTCCCGTATAGAGTGGTGCAGGAATTAGTCCTGGTTAGATGCCTGAAATAAGATATGTGGTTAACACAAGCTTTTATTAAGAGATTTTCACGTTTTGTTCTACGACATAAAATTCGTCAGTAGTTCGTTTATAGCCTGACGTTAGCTTTTCTTTTCTTTCTCTTTTTACTTCTGGCTATTGCATTTACGCTTCAAATGTAATTCATTCGTGAACATTATCTTCCTGAAAAAAACGTGTAAGCGTCATAAACTTTTGTTTGCCACAGAGCTTACTTTCTGCAATAATCCAAAATCCAATGGAAAAATCCCATTGGCTTTTTGTCGAGGGAACCCAGGGCGACGCTAACTTCCGGGTTGGCCGACGTCATCCCTGCACGTCATACGTCATCCCTGCACCACTCTATTTGTCTCCTTCCAGTGAGACGTGACGCTGCTGCGTGCGGATGCTAGAGGCTGTGACTCAGACTCAGCTGTGTCTCTCACAGCTCTAGGACTGCGGTCCTTGGACAGAACCAAGCATCTGGTGGTGAATAATTAAAATCACACCAAACGAAAGTACAAAGTAGTCAGTGCTTTGGGTCAGACACTGTCTTTCTTCGCCACGACGGAGAAGTGGCCCTGATATATATCGGGGAAAGATCAGAGTGTGCAGATGCTCATACAAGTAATTCCTTCATGCAGGCCTATCCGTAGTATACTGATAGTAGTATAACACAAAAGTATAACTTGGAAATAGGTCAACAACAAGATCATAGAGCTGAAAGTGTTGTATAAGACTGAGGAATGCAATGTATACAAAAAGCTACAAACATCAGAGACTCTAGGATTTAATGCGGTTCTATGTGTGTGTTAGTGTGGTTGCTGTCCCGGTTGCTGTCCCTGCTTCAATGTGATTGTGTTGTCTGTCCATTATGGCACCCATTGCACTCCCAAGGTTTCTTCCTTGAGTTTTTCCTGGCTCTTCTAGGGTTAGGGGGGTAGCCTAACATGTGGCCTGGGATGCTTTTTGAGACGCCAGTGATTAAGGGCTATACCAATAAAATGGACTTTGAATTCACTTGATTATGGGGGAGAAAAGAGCCAATCTGGCTCTTGCGGGGATGGGGCAATAGGTGCATACATTAAGCAAGAGGTAATAAGAGGAGCGTAAGTCAATAGCGACTACAGATACTCACTATGTCTACAGTAGTGCTGCATTGATCTGTTTATGCTGTTTGCTCCCACAGTTGTGGACTTTGGCCCACTGTAGTGCTGTATCATGTTGAACTGGTTTTAGATTGCCCGCCCCAATATTCAAGTATCCTGACACAATTAATTTCCATCGCTTTATGTGGTGTAAGTGTGCCTCTGTATGTAAGAACATCAAGCTAATTGGTTTGTAATGCAGTCGTTCATCCCATGCAGCTGTAAACATAGTGTCTGTTCATTTCAGCGTGTAAAAAAATATATTATAAAAATATTATAAGAGATCTATTCCCATAAACCATATGCAACTAAATAACACTCCCTTCTTCTTGTCTGCAGGCTCATCTCTATCTCATATACTGGTCTGGGGGATGGGTCCCAAAATCAGATTATTTTAATCCTTTTTACTCCAGAGTGGGGTCTGGAAAATGATTGGGGTGGTTAACAGGGCTTAAGTAGCCTGCACCATGGTCGCTGTTGCCAGTGTATGTTGTTAAAACACTATTGGCCAGTGGTATCCAAGCAACACTCTTAAAACACTACGGGCCAGTGGTATCCAAGCAACACAGGAGTATCCAAGGGACAAAGTGAAAGATTACTGCGATATTGATTCAATACATGAACAAGTCTACCTGTCTGGTGAGGTCTAACGGCATGAATGTCCTTGAATATCCGCTGGTAATGTTTGACGCGTGTATGTTTCTATTACTCTTCTAGATGAGATCATGCAGCAGGAGTGCAGCCCCCTCCGTGCTGCTGACATCACCCCTGACCTCAGGAAGCAGTTTGCCTTCCTTTCAGGTGACACTTCCTGTCCCGTCTGCCTTTGTCTTGTTTTCTGCACTTTTCTCCTCTGCTTGTCTTTCTTGTCTGATTGACTATTTAAATATTATTTTAATTTGAGTGTGTGTGTACGCATGTGTGTGTGTGCGTCATAAGTTATCATTTTGCATTCAAATCTGCCATCTCCCCATTTCCATCTATATGGAAATCCTGTTAATTACCCTTAGGCCTCTGTGGTGTATGTCTGAATTTGTTTGTCCATTTTCTCTCTTCCTGCTTGATAATCTACTGTTTCAATTCTACCAGTTTATCACAGTCTTCGGATAGAAGGCATTGAACAATAATTTCTTCTCTTTAAAGATGTTGGCACTCTATTGGCCACTATGTGTATGTAATAGCATATGTGGTACAAAACAAACTTATAGTATTTCCCATTGGTCAGCAAAGTGTTTAAACCAATAACCAACCTATTCTAACATGATGATGATGAAATTCAAAAATGAAAATCTTATTTCCATGACACTCATTTCATTCATGTCATTCATTTCTCAATATTTTCATACTCAGTTTTATACTCAAAATGTCAGTGAACAATGATGCTTAACTTATAAAGACATATGGAGAAGCTATTAAGGCATGTTCATCTAAGATACTTCACTGTAGCGGAGGTGACCTTCGGTAATGGTAATGATCTTCATCTAATACACGTTTGCCAAGAGCGGTCTAATCAGACGGTGAAACCATGACCGTGCACTTGCTGTTGCTATAGTGATGAGAGGGAAGGAAAATAAATGAGGATTGATATTCCAATCGCATTGACTGACGGTGCAGCTGCTCGATCTCTGAGGAGTGAGACTGTGTGTGTGTGTGTACACGTTGTGTGTGTCACTTACATAGTGACAAGGAAAAGGTAGAATAGAAAAGGAAAAGCAACTGAGGAAATATTGACAGGTTTGATGCGTCAGCTTTTCTTTAATGTTTAAGAAGATCACTGCAGATATTTTTCATCACTTCTCTCTCTCTCTCTCTCTCTCTCCTTCTCTCTCCTTTCTCTTTTTCTTCTCTTTTTAATGTTTAAGAAGATCACTGCAGATATTTTTCATCACTTCTCTCTCTCTCTCTCTCTCTCCTTCTCTCTCTCCTTTCTCTTTTTTTATACAGCCTGGTACTAGTAATACTAGTGCCCCCATGTGGTCTACAATTTAAATAGCAGTCGGGGGCAAGGTGCCACTTGCAATGTATCGTGAATAAAGAGTAGAGAGAAGAATATGGCAATAAAATATCATTCGGAAAGCAGGATGTAGGCTCTTAGTCTAGATTACCAGCCCTAGAACATTAGCACATGGTTCTCCAGGATGTATGCACTCAAATAGTTGGCAATATCATTATCATCATCAGTTTTCTAAACCGTCTATATTTTGATATGTAAACCTTCTAATACTCTTAATCATCCAATTCAAAGGGGGCAGAGGACAAAATGGCAGCCCCATCATCGTGTTCCCAGAATTCCCTGCTTTCGGAGAGATCTCGGAGACGGAGTTTCACAACGTGCTTACTTACCTGACCAGCGTACCCAGGTAAGATCATTTGGGTATCATCAAGACATGCACACACACACACACACACACACATACACACACACACCCCAGCTCTATTGACTTTCAAAATAACAAATTCTATTAAATTATTTGTCAATACCAGCTGCTTTCAGACCCAAGCATCTAATTACACACACACACACACACATGCAGTCAGACGCACGGTTCAGAGTGATTGCAAAGAACACAACTTATAACTTACTAAGTATGTTTTAATCAAATGCGTAACTCAGTTACTGCAGTGACAGTTTGAGGGGCTGGCCAGTAGGTGGCAGTATGGATTCACACAGAGCTCTGGTATTGCTGAGCACATATATTATATTTAGGTTCATATAGTTTAAACAGTGAGATTGAACTATCATTTCATTACACAGAGACCCTCCTCCCCCACTCTATGGAGGCCAGAGAGAGTGCTGGGCGAAGGGAGGAGGGGGGAGGTAGGAGGGAGAGGTCTTCTTTAATTAATTAACCCCCCCCCCG